>JAQQZR010000020.1:10040704-10051163 GCA_030068235.1 Notoglanidium macrostoma | reverse complement strand
TATATATGGAGAGAGAGATTTATATTTAAAAAAACACTTTGATAATTGTCTTTTCATCTGCAGCAACCTTGGAGAATAGCACCTCTAACTTAACTTTTTTTTCTCTTCTCTGCTTTGGATGCCTCTTTCTGTTTAACATACTTGCTATTCAGAGGATACACTTTTACCCCTTTTCACAACACGGAAAGGGTTTTTAAACCAGTTCTGTTCAGGATTCTTTGAACCTTGGTGCCAGCTAGTGAACCAGCCTACATTTCCACCAGTTTTGAACGGAACCATTGGAATCAAGGGCACATCATTAACGGAGGATGTTGCACAATGCACAATGGAAGTAAACAGATATTTGCCTGATTTATCCTTTTTCATTGCCTTCTCCATTGCTGCACTCTGCTTCCTCTCCAAAGTAATGACACACCCACTGATGTCATCACAATTCACACTGGAAAAGCCAGCTACTTTTGGTTCCATCTGAGAACCAACTTTTGCCTCCTAATTTTCAAAAGCCTAATAATAATATAAGCAAAGTTCTAAAAGACTTTGAAACAAATGAGCTGTTATACATGCCAATGCAATAGCTTTATATTTAGAATATGAGCTGTATATACCACACATGGTGCATACAGATGTCTGTGATTCTCCAGTAACTGAATAGTACTTTACTATCTCTCTCTCTCTCTCTTTATCTCTCTCTCTCTCTCTCTCTCTCTCTCTCTGTCTGTCTGTTTGTCTGTCTGCCTCATGTTTTCCTCTGTCTCTTACTCTTACTTATTGCTTTTCCTTCATCCTTTCCCATATCATTGTATTTCTTTCCAGTTACTCTCTCTCTCTCTCTCTCTCTCTCTCTCTCTCTCTCTCACTCTCTCTCTCTCTCTCTCTCTCTCTCTCACTTTTCTCATTTTAAGTCAGCTTTGTTTGAACTTGGTGTCTCTTGAATAGAATATTTTGTTACCTTCTTTTCTTCTCAGTGCCTTGAGTTTCCTTATTTGCCTCTTTTGACTTCAGTACTTTCTGATCTTCTTTTCTTACACACTGCCTCTCTCTCTCTCTCTCTCTCTCTCTCTCTCTCACTGTCTTTCACTCATGCACACACACACACACACACTTTTATACAGATACGGTTCAAAAGGTTCTGAATGCATTCACATCATTAGCTTTCTTCTTTCCATGAAAAATGCATTTTTCTCTCTTTCTTCTGTTCGTCTTTTCCGTTCTTTCTCTACTGCTCTGAACAGTCATGAGCCTCACCTCAGACTCCCCCCCACTACATTGGCTGCACTTTGTGGCATGAGTGTGCTAAACTGCCTCTGCCTTGGTATCTCCGTTTTGGTTTGGGGTAATCGGCAGTTCTGGCTCCACATGGTGAAATTCCTCCACAAAGAAAGCCTCTATGTCATCAGTTGCTTCCCTTGAATGTTCCTCCATGCTGTACCCAGTCCATTCAACCAGGTCTAGAAGCTGTCAAGTCAAGCTGTCAAATGTACTTCTCTAAAAGAACAGGCTGATCATCAGTACTGTTCTGTGGGTCGCTTCTTTACTGAGCAAGCAGAGATGCTGTACCTGAAGCTCTCAGCACTCTCCCACACACAGAGTAGCTCAGTAAATTATAAATATGTAGCAAAACTAGCAAAGCAAACCAGCAAGAAATGTGTGTCAAAGTACATACAGTCAAAGCAAATTACATACAGAAAGGCTCCAGTCAACTTTGGATCTTTCTGTCAACTTGTACACTAATAAAAAATATAAACAAGTACCATAAATGTATTTTCACAAATATTGACATGTAATTATGCACAGCTTGAAGTGTTATCTGAAAGCAAAGATCAATTTTTACAAAAAGCAGAAAATAACAGCAAGCATGGAATATGTGTATATAATCGGTGCCATTTAAGCAAATAAAATACTTGTCAAATTTCAGGGAAAAGGGAAGAGCTTAAACGCCTACTCCTACTTTCAGCTAGGCTTTATTATAGAAATATTATCCATGATGTATATTTGTGTATGTGCATATGTGTAACCCCCAGTTAGGATGTTATTATTAAGTTAAAGCAATGTGATTTACCTAATCTACAAGGAACACGCTTGAAGTCTAGGGTTCACAGTTAATGTGCTGTAAGATGGAAGGTATTACTGAGTTATGTGGCATCACAATGGGCCTCTATACCGTAAATGCTCATTATGTCATAAAAATAGGTCAATATAAAACGTTAATAGAGGTCCACTGGGGCATGCCCCTCTCTCTCTCTCTCTACTCACATAATACTGGTGCTGTGAAGAAACAAATATCTCATTGCACATTTTACCATATTGAAAAAAATAAGTAAGGTAAACTGGCATCATATAAGACTTTAAAACACAAAATTCTGACCTGATGTTTTCTACTTGTTACACTCTGTCATGATTCACAAATGCCTCAATGTTATGGTAGCTTTTGCAGTAAAACTTGAGGATTAAAATCCAAAAAGAACAGGCACAAACATTTCTAGCTTTATCAATGCCCGAGATGAATTAGATAGCCTGTACCCTGTCCATAAAATCGTAGTTGAATTAAAGGCTGTTGAAATCTGTTCTGCCATCGCAAAACACTCCACAGCTCTCTGTTTATAATGAAATTTGTAATCAGACTGCATTTGTTTTTCATCCATGATAAACTAATTAATTGTTCTTTCATGCTCTGTTGAGTTCACCTTCATTTTCCTAAGGCAAATTTAGTTTGCAAGTCATATTCAGTGTCTTTGACTCTTTGATGAATAGACAGCTGGGTGAAAAGCTCATCACTGTGGGAATGAATCTAGCCACCATGTGTAGTTTATGATGCATTACATGATGAGACCATCATTCTTGCTTGCTGCAAATGTCCTCATAAGCATGCTAAATCACCCACATAAAACTGATTTTTCAAAATTCAATATCTTGTCTGACTGCAACAGTGTGATTTGATTAGGGCAAAATGGAGGCGTAGGTGTCGGCCTATGTGATGTTAAATGAGTTTGAGATACTCCTTATTCCTGAGGAGCAAGATGACAAATGTGTGTCACAGCACTGTAATTAATTTATTATTATCAGCTGTGTCATGTGATCTCTTACGAGGGCTTTCTGCTGATGATGGGTAGACTACGATAGAGAGATAGTGAGACAGGGTGACCAGTAGATGTCAGATGGACACACAGCCAGATGTTTGGATTGTTAGGCAGTTGGGCACGTGGATAGGCAGACAGACATAGTAAAATAAATGGATAGACATGTAAACGAATGCACAAGCAGGAAGATGGCTGAAGGGATGAGTGGATAGTCAGAGAGATAGACATACTCAGACACAGAGTGATAGACATTGTTAGACATATGAATGTACAGACATGCAGAGTGATGGACATCAAGAGAGAGACAACATAAAAACAGAGGAATTTAATAGACAGAGAGAGAAATAGACAGACAAACAGGTAGTTTAACAGCCAGATATGCATAAAGATAGAGAAATGGAATGTAAAAATAGATATTAGATGTAAAAATAGATAGATATAGGGAACAGACAGAGGGATAGACAGAGAGACAGGTGGTAAGACAGACAAACATATAGCCAGACAAACATGTAGATTGATGAAAGGGAAACATATATATATATATATATATATATATATATATGTTTATGGTGTCACATAACATCAGTAATCGTCCAAAAGAGATTAAAAAAAGGAAGAGGCTGTACTAAGGGAATTTTTTTTAAATTCAAGGACATAGCATCTCCCATGCATTCATCATTAACCCTGTATTTGGAAAAGAAAGCCATTTATAACCCAACAGCTATTTGGGGCATCTCTTCGGAGTTGCAGTGTTTGGATGAAACAACAAAAAAGACTTTTTATTTCTTGAAGTAGGGGATCATCCACAAGTGCCGATGGGATAAAGCATAACCACACCTTCATTCACAAAACCATACATTTTAAATTCTGCCTCTTTCCGCAAATTCTTAACTCTTTCAATTGACTAACAATTTGAATTTTTTTACTAACAATTTGCTCAGCACCCCATTTAGCTCCACAGAATTACTAGTGCATCTAGAGGTCCAAAGTGGGAACTACATCAAGTGCTAATAGTCCCATGCTCAGAAGACGAGCAGCAGGACAGTATATTTAAAATAGAGGGCTAGTTAAAAATATTCAGCATCTACCATGATCTTGCAGATTAATTCTGAAACAAATTCCACAAATAAAAGCAAATGCAGACAGGTTGTCTACTACGTATAGAACCATTTCTATTGTAAGATATAATGCAAAGATTGGCAGAGGCAAAGTGGGATCATTGAGTGCCTAGTGGGAATACATCAGATAGTGTGTGAGTAACACGGTGGCCTTGTTTCCCACGCAAAGACTGAAAAAGATGTCAAATGTGTCTCCCTTTCTAATGTCTGAATTTTTGAGGGGCTGGCTTTTATGTGGATTTATGAGATGATGTTATGCTGTATGTGACATTTCCGGGTTCCTTAGTACCGCAGTTTCCCAGAGTTCCTAGTGGATACTACATAACATGCCCACTTTGTGGAGCCGCCATCTTGCACATTATGCCAACTTTATTAGACTTGGTGTTAGAGTTGGGGTTAGGGTTAGTGTTAGGCCTGGGGTTAGGGTTAGGGTTAGGGTTCTGCTCCTCTCTGGATTAGTCTACTATTCACGCATACCTGCAGCTCATTGCTGACGAGACTTGTGAGGCATTGTGTGAAGTCTGGTTAGTCTGATATTGCCCAGCTTATTTTTGCCTATGACTGCTAGATTAGATCTGTATTGTCTACTTTTGGCTTTTCTGCCAACCTGTTTGTTTATATTATTGCCAAAGTTTGTATTTTGCTAGTTTTTGGTGAGTTTTTTTCTTGTTTTTGTAGTTTTGTGTTTGTAATACTTCTTGACCTGAGAAAGAAGCTGAAATTGCTCGTGCATCCAATGTCTGATTTCTACTGTGTGTCTGATTAGTGTGACTTGCCATAATGTGGCACACATATTAATTTATTATTATGCTTCATAGGGTGAATTAGCCTAAAATTTAGCCTAAAATGTTCCACATTAGACTAATATACTGTGCATGGCATGTCAGAAATTTTGTTACAATAAAAGAAAAATAGAAACCCAGATGTTTCAAACAATGTTTGACATATTTTTGTTTAACTCTGCTGAAAACATTCCATTAAAACGTATGCTGGACGACTGTATGCTGTCGACTCTCAACTGCATTTTACCGGATTACACTAAAAATTCACTAGATAATTGTCCGTAGATACCCAAAAACCATGCAAAATTTTTTACACTGTATCTGTTATTTATTTTCAAAGGACAGACACTGGCCTTTTCTCCTGATGAGATTTTATGTGTAAACAGGATTAACTGGAGAAATGGGATGCTGTTGCATTTTTATCCACCCTCCTTCCCTCCCTCATCAGATGATGAAACACAAGCTTGTCTTTCATAATACAGGCTCCCTCTAAATTTACTTCCTGTGTTAAACTTCATATAATCTATTGTTTACCTTCATCTCATATAGATAGCATCAGTGTGTCTACCTGCAGGAACTGTAGGAGTTAATAATAATAATAATAATAATAATAATAATAATAATAATAATAATAATAATAATAATAATAATAATAATTGCTTCCTCTTCTTTCAAAAAATCAAGCCTCTATATTTAGTGTTCTCAAATTTAATAATTCAGCTTTCGGGTCTTCAGGTTGCTCATTCCAGTTCTCAGATTTGGCCAGTTAAATTCAGGATACAAAATTTACATTAAAAAAATAGTTAAGCATCCAGGTTTTCCAGGATAGGAAAAGGCAGTGGAGCCTGGAACGAGAGAGGAGATTCATATCATTTTATTGCATTCCAGGCTTGGTTGAAAATTTTTTAAAAAGACATAAATGCATGTTTCTTTAATATGAATTTTAAGATGTGAGTCTCCAAACACTGAAATAAAACAACTTTAAACTTCAAGCAGGTTCATTTAAAACAAATTAATACAGATGTGTGGTTTTTGATGTATTGTATTTTGTATGAATTCAATGATGTTTAAATTTCTTGATGAAACATTCAGTAGCTTTAAAAATTTACATCTTCACATCTTCTATAACGCAAAACACCCATAAATGTCAGTAACTTCTCCTGAATCAGAAGTCATACTCATATCATTATGGTTTTGCCACTCACGGTCTTTATGATGGGCGATGCCTCCAGGCAGCATGATCACCAGGCCAGAATAATGTTTTATACAAGCTTGGACCTGTCAGAGCTCTGCAACTGGAAAGAAGACTCAGCCTTGGAGTAAATCATCTTCTTGCCACATTCAATTTCGCTTCCAATTAAAAAATAAAAATAAAAAGGTGCAGCAGACATGCATACAGCATACACCTATTTTGGAAAAGGGTCTGTCTGCATTTCATATTCTTGAATTTTATAGCCTTCATTTTAACAGACAAACAGTAAATGGTCAGGGGCTTAAAGAAAAAATCCGTTTGTTGCATAAAAGCACAAATAATAATATTTCAGTCTTGAAGGGTGTTTGCAGCACCAATGCTGATATGTGTGGTTTCTCTGTTTCTAAGAAACCAAAGCCAAGAGAATAAGGGAAACTCCTTTTTATGGTTAACCCTGAAAGCAACTTTAATAACAGGATGAAGACATTTTGATGATTTGTGGAAATGTGGGGTAGCCAGGACATGATCCAACTCTTAATGGGTCACAAATCAGAGAAGAACTTTTGTCTAATTGTAGATATTCAGCCTCAGCGTTTTACTGGAAACGAACCCACAGAGTTATGCTGCCATCTAGAGATCCACATCTGTATTACAGCTTCAGGTCTTTCACTCCTAAACTGAATATCATTTCCGTCAACATGAACTCATGATAACAATTTTATAAGGATTCTCATCAGTGAAAAGTTTTCACTTAAGAATTATTGAAGTCAGGCTGACGGTTTTATGAATTTAAGTAGACTGTGTGATGTTTTTTTTTGTGGATAGCTAGACCAAGAACAGAAGGGAGAAGCAATGAATGAAGAAATTTGGGATTGAAATAATTTTACAAAAACAAGTTCTTAAATTTTTCTCAAAAGGGTGTTTTGTAAAGTGGTTAATAAATTGTAATCCTGAATGTTTGCTGATGGGCTACAGGAAAACATCTGTAGATGGTCGTCTGACATAAATCAGTTGTAAAGTGAAGATGGTCTGGTGTCATCAGCTAATCTTAATCTTTGAATCAGATAATCCAAATTAAGTAAGCGTTTTACGAATTGTTAATGCTGCCAAGTTAAATAGTTCATTTCTTTTGTTTATTCTATATCCATCTCAAGTTTCAACCAAATTATGGTAATTGAATGACACGTGCCCCCAAATGTATTTCCATTAGAATAGCATTCTTAGTCCAATTTGCACTTCACATGCATTTTCACTTTCTCTCCTTCTCCATGACCTCTCTTTGATGCTTTACATTTGGGCCCACGCTAAAAACACGATCATCAAAAAATACATCAACTCTACATACACCTAACGGATGAAAAAGCATGAAGCTGTTTTATTTGCTGTTGGAGCAGTAATGTGTAATAAGTGTAAAAAATCATGTAACGTATAGTACATCACAAGAGACGGGGATAAATCTAATTTTAAATATTTGTCAGACATTCCTAAGGTCAGTTCTAAGAGTCAAGGCAGAGTCACTTTAGAGTTTGCAACAGTGGTCATTACTATATGGCAAGCCAGGAACAACAGGGTCAAGCAGATCCAGTTGTTTAGTTGGTCATATATGGGAAAAGCAATCTAGCATACACTTCTCAGAAATGCATATGCAGAAACTGTGGCAAGACTTCACAAATATACATCTACATGAAGTTTAAATATAGACATTAATAATGGTACATTTGAATTTGGTATACAAGTGGTTGAGAACCATAACCTCTTCTGATCAGGAGGAGAAGTGCTTGTAGTGACTATCACAATACTCACCCCTTTTTTTTAATACATTTATTTCAGTTGGAAATTAGATTTCTTTCAGATATTCAGTGAGTGATTGAGTTAATTATCCACAAAGATATTTTTCATAACCATTTGTAACCGATCATTACTAAGGGTGCCAATAATTCTGGAGCTGACATTATCGCAAAACCGATTATGTATTTATAGAAAAGTTCTATTAATTCACTTTATTTAATTAATTAAAGCATAGATGATACTTTTTAATGACCATCCACAGAAATTAAGAATTGTGTTTTATGTGTTCTGTATTCTCAATACTATGATGGACTGGGGTCTCTTCCATAACATGATATCAGGATAAAATGATTATCAAGGCTAAGGAATAAACACACACACACACAGAACTAATTTAGAATTGTTTTTCCATCCCTACGTTGCATGTGACGTAATCGGTTTTTGTAGAGACACACCACATTTAAATGAATGCATGTTATTTGGGATCTTAGTCAATCAGGGTCCTATCATGATTTTTTAATCTCACAAAATTTGTACTACTTATTGAACACCATATATCAAATTTATATTTATAAATTTAATATATATTCTTCTGTGATCCCTCAATAAATATGAAGAATCAATTATCTAAAGAGCCAAACACATCTGGTCCCAAAATTTTACACAGTATATCTTTCAAAAGAGCTCATCTGGAGATGGATTGAAGATTATCTCAAAACATCAATAAACTGCACCTATTTTAATGGCATTCAGAAAAAGCATTCTGCAAACTGACTGTCAATGTGACACTCACTTCTCTTCTCTCTGCTTCCTATTGTGTCTCTTGTTCACCTTTCTCCTTTCTTCTTTTCTCCTCTCTCCCTGGTCCATTATCATGAACACTACCATTCATTAACTATTGATCCGCTGTAGTTACTTTAGTACACTACATTTTTAGTTTGTTTATAAGCCTTCAAATGGACTCAGTATAAAGGAAGCTTGTTGACAGTGAGAGAGAACTGGATAAAGGGATGAAAACTGGGTCAGGGAATGTTTTCAGAACCAATCAATCCGTCTTCAGACCCATTTCTTGGAAAGTAATAACACGTAAGTTAAATAAATCCAGGCAATGTATACTGACTTGGTGTTTATGAAGTTTCTATGTAGAAATGTGGGCTTGTCCCTGAATCCAAACATATGAGAGAAGCTCTGAATATGCTTGGCTTGAAGTCTAAAGAAGGGAATGCTGCCATTGTTTGACATGAAAGTTATTACACTGGAATTAAATGCACATGCGTTTGTATAATTATTCTTAGCCATCTAGATAAAAGCTGCTCTGACAGGATTTTAAAGAAGTCATGTTCACAATTAATAATCCTTTTTTGCTCATGGTAGCTAGTTGGCTTGCATGCATGGTAGAAAAGTTCTTACCTTTTCGAGCACAAACATGCTACTAATTATCAGAGCAGGGCTCAAAGATATGCCTGTTTTTACTCCAAGGCCTCTGTGTAATAATTCATTCTATTTCATTTCTAATTCATTCTATTCTAATTCTGACACTTTAGAGACTGCAGAAATGACTGCCTTTTTATTATGTGTTGTCTAAGTGTGTGTGTGTGTGTGTGTGTGTGTGTGTGTGTGTGTGTGTGTGTGTGTGTGTGTGTGTGTGTGTGTGTGTGTGCCATACCAGTAGTGAGATGCATATATTCTGTTCCTGCAGAATAGGAACTTATCATTTTTAAAGTTCTTTAGTTATTTGCAATCGATACTAAACCCCAAGTCTGAAACAATTAATGGTTATAATCGACAAACCATTCTACAAACTGAAAGTTCACTTGGGTTTCAGCCCTCAAATGCTTTTATCCTGGATTCAACCACTATCAACATTTAGGTCATGAGATCAGTGTTATTTCAGCACCATGATAGCAGTCCAAGCCATTTGACTTATCTACATGACAGACATTAAAATAATCACAAATTCATAGAACATACTGAAAATTCAAAATTGTCAAAAGTAAAATGGCACAAAACATTTTAAATGCATCATGTGGATGCAACCTTATTAAGGACTTACTGTCATGTGTGCCATGCCTTTCCCAACTTTTAGTGTCCATTCTGATATAAAACAGACACTTTTACTTATTTTACAAGGTCCACGTGTTTTGCAATGCACAAGGGAGGAGAGAAAATTTAATTTCTCTTTCTCTCTTTCATTGTGCATTTCAAGAAACAATGGCTTTGTAAGATAAGCAAAAGTGTCCTCTACATTTAATGAGTAGAGGAAGAGGAACAAACAGAAAATGAGTGATGGATGGACAGGTCAGTGCAGGAAGAGACGGCCGATAGAGCAAGAGATATGCAGCAGGAAGTCCCATCTCGATAAGCTTTTAACATGCACCATGAATAGTTCAGTAACTGCAGAACAGCTTGGCATACTGTGCTAGGTCAACTGTGTGTGTGTGTGTGTGTGTGTGTGTGTGTGTGTGTGTGTGTGTGTGTGTGTGTGTGTGTGTGTGTGTGTGT
>JAQQZR010000020.1:9969067-10039440 GCA_030068235.1 Notoglanidium macrostoma | reverse complement strand
TATCTATCTATCTATCTATCTCTCTATCGACCTGTCTAAATGTTTTTTACTGATAAAATTAAGTTAATGCCATGTTTTCCTCTGAAAAATAACTTTTATTATTTATCTAAAATGTATTATTTTTTAAAGCAACTGTGCTGTTTTGTCTGAAACCATCATTGAATCTTTTTATGTTTACAATATTTACCATTAGCTAGAATTTTACCAGTTTCCTTAGTTAACTATAGCCAGATAATGCTAAAACTTATAAGTCTAACTTACTAAATCATGCTCTTTTCAAATTAGATAGCTTCTAGGAAGGCAAAGAAGATGCCTTGTTTTATACAGGTATTTGTTTACGCTACAATATTGAATATTTTCTGATGTAAGGCCAGTGGTGCTCATCCTTAAGTTTGACATTGAGCCCATGCTTTGATATAGGACAAACACATATAACATTGGCTAAATGAGAGAAGAAACAGAGACCTAATTTAAGAAGTAAAAAGTAGCGTTTATTCCATTGGAAATGTAATTAAAGGTCCACTATGTATGATTCAACCAATTGAATGTCCTTCCCTTACCCCTCCCTTTCGAAGTGTGTATTAGAACATACGGTGGCCGTCAGGCATCCGTGGGGTACTTCCAAGTACTTAAGTTCACACTCCCATGCTTCTTCCATGCTAAATAATTAGTATGAGCCTCCATTATTTTATAAATTTGGGTTCTCAAACTTGTTAGCCAACACCAGCAAACACCGATTCCTCTTATTTCTGCTTCCTTGTCTTCCTTTCTTCTTCTCCTCTTTAGGAAGACATTAACTTGGTAGTGGTCTTTTGATAATAATAATGACTGTGCTCTGACACTAAATTCACTTATAGTATATAGGCGGGGTCCTCAGGAGAAGTCTCGTTTGCTCACTGACACTTTTATCCAAAATAGCATACAATTGAGACAGCATACAACTATGCAGTTTAGGGTTAAGGGTTTTGCTAAAGGAACCAAACTTCTGATCAAAAACTCAAAACCATAACTACTAAGCCAGCACTTCCAGTCTCCTTGGATTCGATCATTAAGCATGTAGAGGCCCAGGTCTTGATAGAAGTGCACTAACTATTTACCATTCTTATTCGCATTCCCAGTCTGTCCTAGTAAACTATTCTTCACACAGCAGCGCATTTCCCTGTGCCTGGAAATGCCTGGTTTCTCTGTGGAAAATAAGTTATTATTATCTGGGGACTCTGCAAATGGAGTTTAAACTGCACAAACAAATACCTTGTTATCATTATTCAGAGTCTCTACAGTGTTTTATATTTGTTCTTCTAAAGTATACATTTTCAATCCTTTCTTCTAGATCTTTGTTTGAGCTTTTTTTCTCAGAACCCCTAGACAAGTATTTGAGTAATTATTTCATATATTTGGTGTACCAGTTGTTGCATCTTTTCGATAGCTGTCAAGCATTTCTGGGCTCAGTTGTTGTTGGTTGTGTTTTGCTGGGAATGGGATTTGTTGGCCACCACTCTGCTGTGCTGGGATTTCACAAGGTTTGTTAAATTAGACTTATGTACCTTCTGTTTAGGTGGCTGGTAGGGCCTATTTTAGCTGGTAGGTTGCATTTGGTATTGAGGTCCATCTGTTATAGTCTTTTGGGGTGTGATATTAGCTGAATGTATGGCTGGTTAGTGGACTGAATTGTTGACTGGTAAGTGGGCTAAATGGATGACTGCTATATGATGGGCTGGATGGATAGCTGGTTAGTGGGTTAAATGGATTTCTGGATGGTGAGCTGGATGGATAGCTAGTTACTGAGATGAATGTTAGGTGAGCTGGATGGCTGGATATTTGGTAGGATGGATGGCTGACTGGTTGGTGGGCTGTATGGAAGGCAGGATGAAGGGCTGTTTAGATGACTGGCTGGTGGGCAGGCTAACTAGCGAGTTAGTGGACTGGGTCATGTTATGGGTTCACATTGGCTGCTATGTTAGTTATGGCCTGGTTGTAGATTGTTGATCAGCAGTTTTTTGAGACTATATCAGAGACTCTTTCTGCTCCAAATTGTTCTTGAGTTTCCACAGTTCTTTCATGAATTGGAGATTCTCTTGAGCTTGTCCTTGTTCATTTTCAGTTGTCCTATTTTAGTTCGAGTCTGCTTTTGAACCTCTCTTATCTGCAGGATTGTGTTACATTCTTGGGGTATACTCTCCTTAAACTCCACGATCTCTTTCTCCAGCAGGGAGAAACACTGCTGGATGTGGGACACAGATACAGCACCAGGGGGTGTGAGCAGTGTGGGGATTATACAGCATGTGGGGTTGAGGATATGGGAGAGGTACATGCAGAATGAGCAGTGATTGGAAGCTTGGATTCAGAGTTGGCCCGTGCTCTCGGGTCTTCCTTCTCTTTTGCAGCAAAAGCTTTCAGCTCATCAAAATCTTCCTCAAAAATACCAAGACTAACTCATTAGGTTAAAAATTGTTCAATTTGTGACTACTTCAAATACTTACATTTTCAACTGCCACTCTTTTAGGCTATGAGTAAAAGCTAGTTGATATTGTTAGCAGGGAGAAAATTAGTCTCCTTCTCACTTTAAAAACTAATGTACTTGAATTCTTTCCTTTTATTGTTTGAGCTTAGTAAGTTAGCAGATTATTATTATTTTTTTAAACAAAATAACCAACAAATGTGTGCCCTCTGGTTACTGAACTATTTCTTCTGTGTTCTCTATATTTGAAAAATATAGAGAAAAAAAATTTCCTCCCACAGTATAAAAACATGTGAATTAGGTTAATTGACTACTCTAAATTGCCTATAGGTATGAATGTGAGTGTGAACGGTCCCAGCCACTAGGGGGCACAGTTGGTGTTTCGTGGTGCCGGTCCCAAGCCCGGATGAATTGGGAGGGTTGCGTCAGGAAGGGCATCTGGCGGAAAAACCCCAGCCAAATCGATGAAGCAGACGACAGACGATCCGCTGTGGCGACCCCGAACAGGGAATAAGCCAAAAGAAGAAGAAGAATAAAAGAAAAATATCACTTAAGATGAGTATAAATAGGACCAACCTTCTGGTATGCCTTAACAATCCTAAACCAAAATGCCTGCTCTGCACCTGTTTGTGCTCCTGAATAAGTGGGAAAGGTGGAAACAAGCTCACCAAGATGAAAGAAGATGGTCACAAGTATTCCAATCACATCTGGGTATACTTGGGCTCACTGACCTACACTGCATCCAGCAATCTTCTCAACCTTGAAGCCACATTCCCAAATTTCCAGCCAAAGTCACCCATATTCTCTACTGCCCCTCATCAAAATTGCCACTGCTCTGTCTATTCTTGCATTTGGATCCTTTCAGAGGGTTACTGCATATATATAGATGCATATATATCATTCGTTGGTGTGAAGGTGTTTGACTCAGTTCTTTGATGCCACATCAACCAGTTCATAAAGGTTCCCATACTGAAAGGAAGGAGAAATGGAAATTTCTTTTGGGCTGTTGGCTTCCTGAAGGTTGTGGAGAAAAACCTCGTTGCAATCAGAGCTCCTGGTACAGGACCCGAATACTGCAGTACAGCAGCAATGTGCAAGTTGTGTGTGATCCTGATGCATGCATTTTGAATATCCCTGTCAAATATCCAGGATCGGCCCATGATTCATTCATCTTGCGTGACTTCTAATTATGGCAAAATATGGCAGAACTGGCTGATGAGGACGCCTGGCTGAGCAGTAAGCAATGCCAACTTCTATATTTGACCAGCTATTTTTTAGCATCCTAATCATGCTTATACAAATAATGTTCCCATTCTCCAAACCCACCACTGAGAACCAAGAGTGGTACAAGCACGCTCATACCATCACTAGGAGCATCATAGAGCGCACTTTTGGCATGTTAAAAATTTGCTTCAGATGCAGGACAGATCTGATGACTGCATGCTTTTAAGTCTGTACTGACACAAGGTTCAACTGGCCCGAACCACCCCTGGGACTGATTGTTCCCACTCCCCCACTGGCCTGAACTCACCCTACACTAAACGATCCACTTATGTGGTGCTTATGTCACCACAGCAACGATGGGAGCGCAGAAAATACCCTGTGTTTTTGAAACACAGCACAACACAGATAAGTGTAACTCACAGTCCTGTGCTCCATTCACTGTTTCCTGTGCACTTTTCAGTTTACTGCTCACTTCTTAAATAGTTCGCTGTTCGTTACTGTATAGAGGAATCAGGACAAAATATAAGTAATGTTAACTGTAATTTAAAACAGTAAACTGAGAACCACGCAGGAAACAATGAATGGAGCGCATGTCTATGAGAAGCGAGTGCACTTATATCCGCAGCACTGCGTTCCAAAGACGCAGTTTTTTTTCTGCGCTCTCTTCCAGCGCGGTTGCACCAAATGATTGTTGACCAGCATTTTATTTAGGTATGTTCATTGTTAACATTAATTGCACTGTGGCAGATAACATAAGACAAATAAAAAGTTGAATGTTTATTTTATTTGCGAAGCTTGTTCCATGTTCTTGAAAAGGAAGAATGTGCACCCTGAGTTGGAACATCCGCCAGTTTGAGCAGCACACCATTAAGTGAAATTAGGCTGGCATCTATGCTGACTAATCTGCTGCTGATGAACTGATGGAACTGCTATTGAAACTCCCTTTCTTCCTGCTCCTCTACCAGTCTCTCCTCTTCCATTTCTATCAGTTGTATATGATGGTGCTGGGTCAACAAGGTATTGCTGTGCATACTCACGCTCCACAAACTCCTCAGCAGGCACACTTCCCTCCCTGGTCATTCCAGTCTCCTGAGACAGGGCTATAGGTTGCATGTAATCTGTAAAACAATTCCTGTTATCTGCATTTCACTATTCACAGATAGAGCACTCCACACGGTAATGTATGGCCTACCTACCTCTGGTCTTGGTCCTGCCACCGCATAAAATGGCAAACGTATACAATAAACATTTGTAAAAACTAAATGACACATGTTTTGTTTCTGTTACTTATGACTAATTATTTAGGCTACTGTGGAATTTGAACATAAATTCATTAGGAATTGCCAAGTATTGCATCTCCAAGTACATTGACTGTGGAAAGAGTGGATGCCACTTGCTCTTCCAGTGAAGTCCGATTCACAGGTGATAATGGTGGCCCACCACCTGCAGTGGTTATTCATCTCAGCTTTGCCTGCACAGAGGTGGGCGGATCTCTCCATTTATGTTTAAGGTCAGAGATGCTGTGTTTGCATCTCCCCACTCTTGGGCTTTTGGGACCAAATAACATTCTTTAGCCACAGCTCAGCCTCCAGCACTCCCGTATCATACGCCGTACCGTACTATTTCCATTCACAAATGTGAGTCATTTATACTTAAACTTGAGCTCGATGTTGACCAGTATTACCCATTGAGTGTTACCCATTTATTAATGAATTTAGCTAACAGAGAGTACTTTGGAAGAGTCGTGATGAGTGATTACTAATTCATATTTAATAATCGGCTACTCTGCATGAGTTCAACATGGATATTGGAACATGCATTTTGTTGTACATTTTCCTTAACAGTGCATTCTTTTTAATGAATCTCCACAGGTCAATGAATCTCCATAGGTCAAACTTGTCTTTATATATAGGCCCAGTACACATGTCGTAGTATATTTATTTTTGGGTTTATGTCATACATCAGATGTGTCCAATTTTATCCGGAAAGGGCCGTTGTGGGTGAAGGTTTTCATTTAAACCAAGCACCTCAGTCTATTGAAAGCCAAGATTAAATGATTAAACAGGCAGAATCAGGTGTCACTCCTGCTTGATTGGATTGAAAACCTGCACCCACACCGGCGCTTGGACACCCCTGTCATACATAAAAACGAATGCCTTCCTTTGAGGTGATTCATTGAATAGCTAAGCTCCCCCTTTGCATTTTTATTCAAAATCAGTCTGGTTTATGGTTTGAATGGATTTCTATGACATTCACATGATAAATACAGAAGACCACGTTGCACATTTTCCCAACAGCCAAACTACAAGGCTGTGACTCAGTCTACTTTTTTTAATGAATCACACCTCTTTCATGAGGCTGCCTTCATTCTGAAGTTAAGCGCTGTGGGCACATAGGGAAGAATATGTGTAACTGAAATGTGCATAACTGGAAGCGAGCAAAAAAGTAGACTCGCTCACAGTGTGTTTAAGAAAGCACGGGTTGAACATTGTACCAATATCAGACTAGTAGTGGCCTGAATGGACCAGATTTAAGTTTATTAACAGGCATAACACGTATCTTATGCCTGTACACATAATTGTGTGCATTATTTGTGCACTGGAAATCTTACAGGACTTGCTGCTTAATTTATAGCTTATTTGTGTGTCAAAATTGTGTCCACACTAGAGCACTACTACCTTTCATTTGTGTGTATGGAGGAATATCGTTTCTACCTCTACTGACAGAACCCTCACCTCTGTGACTGTGTGTGATGTGGAGTTAGGAGTGGACATGAGGGAGGAAGTGAATTAATGAGCTTCCTCCCTCCCCCTCTTTCCTATCAGCAGATGCTCTCTACAGAAATCTCACTGTAGGGCCATGTCCTATTTAATCAGGCCCCCTCTCTCTGATCCCTGCATGTGCTGACTCAGCTCCTCGGACAAGCCCAATCCTCTGTCCACATCTCATTTCCACTTCATCTCTCCTCCTGATCTCCCCTACTTCATGCTTCCTTTATTCTCTCCTTTCTCTATTCTTTATTTTTCTCTTCTTCTTTCCTTATCTCCCTTCATCTCTTTGATTTCCCTTTTACCGCTCCTCCCCTTCAGCTCTTCGTCTCCTTTTCCATCTCATCCCCCTTCTCTCATCTACTTTTATCATTTCATTGCTTCTTCTTCACTTCTTCAGTTATATTCTTTTCTCTCATGTTCCCTTTTCTTCTCTCCCCTCATCTTATTTTTTCATCTTCACATATCTTTTTGTTCCTCTCACATTCTCTTGTTTATCTTTTTCATTTTGTTTTATTCTCTTCTTTACTCCCATCTCTTTAACTTTGGGTTTTCAGGATGCATGCAGATCTTCTGGAGGATTTTTCCACATCAAGTGTAGCTACTTCCACACAGCACTATAATTTATCTTACTGAAATGGGTATATCAATATTATAAAATTTGCACTTTATTGCATATACGGCTCTGTAGCCTTTTATAGTCAGTAAATTCACTGTTATGCTGAAACACGGGAATGATCAGGAATTATGATCCATTTTTATTAAGCTAGTAATTCATCCTTTCAGTAATGATCCATGTTTCAGTTACGTATCATTTGGAAGTCATTTTGGAAATCAGCTATAAATCTTATATCAATTTTGCAGGTTTTTTTAGAATGCTCTTTATTCTGAATTATAATCACCATAAGTTCTGTGATGACACGCAAGGTTTATCCACTATCACTGTAAATTCACTGTAAATGAAACTAATGACACAAAATAGATCAATTTTGTTGGTTTTCTATTTATAAGAAGCTTTATAAAAAATGATGACTACATATCCTAATCTTAACCCTACAGAACTTTTACATGTGAATTCTGAGGAATCGTATGACTGTTGGGAGACTATGTTGATCTGATCATGGTAGATCTCTATGCACTAAAGTGTTAAAACAGAAGAGGTGCCCTGGAGGTTGGAACTTTGCTCTCCACCTTCCTGACAGTGCATAATGATAGGTGATGTGAGGGAAGAAGACAGTAGGAGCCATCACTGTCCTTTTCATCGGTAGTGATTCCCAGGAAGTCATTGATCTCCAGCCTCCTTTCCTCTTCTGCTCTCTTGTTAATAGCACGAATCTTAATCCTCTTTTTACTCCACTCTTTTTCAATCTTTAGTCAGTTCCTCAAAAATTCTGTGCAGTTTCCACACAATTAACTTAACAATATTAATTAATGTGAAAAGTACATATGTGTTTAGACATTTCACATGTTATGTTTCACACATTTTGACTTTTCAGTTGGATGTGGTGCATCTGCTTAATTTCTTTTTATGTGTAGCAATGACACTATGTCCATAAGAAAAAAAAGAAAGAAAAAAGATACATAAGGTTTATTCACCTCTTTTAGTACTGTATTTACATTTTACACACACACATATTTATATAAATATATATAACATGGTTAATTGGAAAGAAAAGGGGGAGGAGTCCGTTTTTGGAGAGAAAAAGAATACTACATCCTTTTTAGGTAGCTGAGAAAAAAGGGCCAGAGTTTTTAAATAGACAGAGTCTGCTGAGTAGCTACTCTTTTACCTATGACAGCATTTTAGGACCATTGTAAGCTAAAAAAAAAAATGAAATGAATACAGAGCTGGGGGAGAGGAGTAATATTTCAAGAAAAAAATAAGAATTTCTGGGATTAAAGTCATCAATTTATGAGAAAAAAAATGGATTCACTGAGATTGTAATGTCCTAAATTTGGGAAACAAATCACAAATTTACGAGAAACAAACTCTGAAAAATGTGTTTTTATTGTTTTTTTGTTTTTTTTTCCAGTTTTGTCAAGGAACCACATCTACTACAAAGACATTTTTCATCAACTACATGCATTTCCTATAACTCTTGGCTGAAATGTTTCAAAGTAACAGAATAGAAGAAGAAGAATTCGCACACTGAAATTAACAGGAAACTGGTCTTGCACAATGAATGCACATTTAAAAACAGCTATAACAAAAAAGGACATTCTATATACATTCATGTCCTGCTGCATCCAGGAAGTGAAACAATTACATGTTTCCCGAACGCAGTGCATTCTGGGAAATGTAGTCGAAAATCTCTTAGCTCTTTATTCTTTTATATTGCGCAGTCAAGGAGAAAAGACTGCATTTTCTATAACTCTCAGCTGAGCCATGGCAACGTGGTGTTAGGCCACTGATCCAACTTTGCAAAGTGAAGTGATGTGATTGCTTGAAACCAGATGCTTTTAATAGCCACCAACAAGCCTCTTGCAAAATTCTGGTTGGATATTTCATCACTCTTCTTGACAGAGTTGAAGTAAATTTGTTGGTTACCTGACCTTTAAGAACAGTCCATATATTTTCAATAGACTTGAGGTCAGGACTTTGAGAATGCCATTCCCAAAACTTAATGTTAGCCTGCTTTATCCATTCTAAACTAGATTTGATGCGTATTTGAGGTCATAAATTCAAGATATATATTTTAAACATGAACTTGTATATTTACCCCTAATGAGCAAGCCAGGGGCATTGGTGTCAAGGAAAAGCTCCCTGAGATGATAATGAAGAAACCTTGAAGATAACCAGACTCAAAAAGAAATCCAGGGAATCCTCATCTAGGTGATGATTAATTATGATTATAAATAACTTGCTTCTATAACTGTGTGCTATAAGGTTAAAAAATGCAATTGAGTAGCCAAGAAATTCACTATAGTTTTAACCTGAAGTTTACTACGCTGAAGTTTACTACCCACTGTTTACTGATGGAGAAGATTTAATATTATTAAATCTTTTCCTCCCTCCTCTGGTGATTGTGTGGAACAGCAGCAGTTATTTATACAAACAGTGTGGAAGTAATGATGGTGTCTAAAGCAGTTTTACTTTAGCAGATCCTAATAGAGCAGTTCATCCAATAAAAACACAGCAGTGTGCATTTATGGAGAGGGAAACTGGAGCAGAAGTGGGTGAACTCAACTTGTTCTTATGTAAAAGTCACCGAGATCTGCTCAAAGGAGAACACTGATGTTCAAAGAAGGTATAGATGAACCCTTCCTAAAAGACTTTTAAACAATAAAGAAGCATAAAAAACTCTATGCATTATGCATCTATGCATAACACATTTTAAAATCTTTTTATAAGAATACTGCTATTATGAAGTGTAATTCAGAGACTAGTAGTTGATCTCATTCCTAAGCTCCTCCTTCTGTCTCTCCACCCTCTGTCACATACAGAAATTAAAGCCACTACTATTGATTTCTTACTCTCTCTCTCTCTCTCTCTCTCTCTCTCTCTCTCTCTCTCTCTCTCTCTCCTTCTCTCTCTCTCTCTGAGTAAAACTTGCTTGACTGTAGACAGAGTTCCATAAGCTTCCAGCAGTTCATGGCAGGCCTGAACCTTGAAGGTTCCTGGGTTGTTCATGACCAGCCGAACCAATCTCCTCTCAGATGAGTTGGTTAAAAGACATTTTAGAACTTTCAGCACCACTGAATTTATGATTTGTGTATGTATACTTTTGACCCTGTATGTAATTTTGACCCTGTGTTGATTGTGCACCAATTCTTGTTTTTTTTTTTTAAAGATGTATATTGTACTAACTTTCTTCCCCAGAAAAAGAACCTTTCAGAAATAATTAAAAGCCAAATATTGCCATGATATTCATGTACATGCAGACTGTATGCAAACTTCTGACCACAACTGTACTTAAATTAGTACTTTAATTTAAAAGAAAAAAGTGTGTTGTCTGTGTGCTTTTCTTACTATATTCCCTCCCCAGCTGAGTTTTAGACTGATAGTGTTCCTAGTCTGTGTCCAAGTTAACCAGTATCAGGATATATTTATTGATTGAGACTTCAAAGTACTTCTGAAAGTAATTCTGGATAAGAGCATCTGACAAATGGCATAAAAGTAAGTGCAAGGCAACAGACTATTCATATTTGTCTCTTCTGTGAAGTCCATGGCCTCTGCAGTTATGTGGTATATGTCTCTGGTGCTGCTTGTATGGACTGGTGATGATGGGTCATTCAGCTTAATTAGAATATCTGCAAATAGCACAAAGCAGATATCCCACCATCCTTGTTCTTGCTGAAAACGAACATTTGGCCAACGAGGGTGAAAAAAATTTAAGTTGAACATCTTGATGCTCTGGGTCAAATGTTAATGTCTTTAGCCAGCCACCAGTTCTGGTCATGACAACAAGCAAATCTCCAGTTTAAATATCACCAGGGCCTATCCCAGCTGTTGTGCCCCCAGGTCCTCTGCTGAGCTCTTTCTCCATGGCTTCCACCAACACCGCCAGAGGACTCTGCACTTCAACAGCACTAGAATCTTCATGTTCATCTAGGCCCTCAGGGATGCCATTCAGAGTGAGTAACTGGACCGAAACACTGGCTTATTGCAAAACATGAAATGAACCTACAATGAATGATTTTTCCTTGAGCTACTACTTGATGAATCTTTTTTGTTCCTGGGATGGATTTCAGGGGTCGCATGAGAAGAGTGTCATGGGACTGAAAATTATCATTGGTGACCTATTGTAGCTTGACACCACTTAGGCTGCTGGACACCATCTTATAAAATGCACTACCATGCACAATGTCCCGACCTCGCAGGAACTGTCGCTCCAATGCCCTAGTCAGTAAACTTTTCTAATGGATAAGCATAAGCTAGAAATGATGGATAAGCATAAGCAACACCTTATTATGCATCAAGTACTTGAGAGGCTAACAAAATTAAAATTCTATTTAACAAAACAAAGCTATACAGCAACTGGTTGAAATTCAACACATAAAACTGTGCAATAATAATATCAAACGCATGAGAAGTAATATCATTAGAGTAAATTATATTAAAATGAGTGAATAACACACTTTCACGGCATTTTTCAACACCATCGTTCCTAATGGAGTTGACATCTGACAGAGTTGACAAAATACCGTATTTCGTTTTATAACATGTTTCTCACAGGACCCATCTCATTTATCATCAGTCACTTGTGACCGCTATAATCTACTTAAATGAAGCCTCTACAGACAGTTTCACACAAATCTTTAATTTCATGAATTCCTAAGAATTTTTGCTGCGCACTACAATTCCTGATTTTTTAATCTTAGAAATTCTGACGGTGTTGACAAAACTCAGGACACAAGTTCATTTGACAAGAAAGTACATTAAACTTTTGATAGTCATGAAATTATTTACTCAACTATTTACACATAGTGATTACGATGTGTAACTTTACATAACTTTTAATTCACTTTAAGCTATTGTCATGTAATGAGACTAGCTTTTGGACAAGTGGACAAGGGTGTTTCAGGCACTGGTCACATATTATATCATTTAGAATATTATGAATACATTTTAAATGTCAAACACAAAAAAAAAAATTATAATTATGCAAACGCTGTGTTGTATCTCTCAGACATGTTTTGTCCCAGATCTGAAGAATCACTGCTTCCATAAATAAAATTTCGCCATAAAAACAATACTTTTTATTATCATTAGATACGAGCATCCCCTTGAATAAGCTGTTAGTATAGAAACAATGAGCACATTTGCGATGTTGTCATGGAGAATTCTTTTCATTTTACACAAAGGTTCACGGATAAGCAAGGGCATCAAAGCTCAGTCTCAAGAAACAATGACCATAGTGCATGATCTTAAAAACCCCAAGTGTGAGAACTATTTGCCTCTCCTAATTGGTTAATTCTAATTGATCTTACTCATCTTTCTTCTCTCTACCACCACGTTATGTCCTCCTATCTCTTTATATCACCCATTAGGCCAATGCCGCCGACCCCTCAACACGTCAAGTTGACCCTAAGGTATGACTCCAGTCTTTCTCAGTCTATCGTTCTGTACATATTTTCTCTTTATGTACAGTATGTTTTGCCTGCTGAACTACCAAGGTTGCCACTTGACTATCTTAAACAATTCTCTGCATAGCCTGGTAAAAACTAAATCTACTAGACAGACTGATTGGAGCCTGGAATTATCGCCATTTGCCAACTTTGAACTTGCTCTCATGTCACAACGCACATCGCTCAATAAATTGAGGATTATAGACTCACATGATTAAAGATTATTATCCTTCACTAAAGCTTAACTGCTTACTACAAAATTAGACAAATAATTTTGTAAACTTCTGGGGAAAGTATACATTTTAAGCTATACATTTGTTTCAGTGGACCCAGTTAAGGGTTCCCTTTAATTAGGCAAATCCCATATCTCCTTTTCCCATACTCGATGTTGATTCTGGTGAATAACAATCCCCAGGAGATGGGTAAGAAGCTAAAAATCCTGTCTATTATTGTACTGCCACTCTTAGTTTGGGCCCATCTTCCCTTATCTCTCCTTCCCTCCTGGTTCCCTGGGGTTCTCTTCTAATTTTCCCATCACTAGGTATTCCTCTGCATAACCTGTCAGCTTATTGAACTGGGACTGGATATGGGTATATATACATAATGGTGAACACTGAAACAAAAGCACAGTCAGGATGATGAAAATAATTATTATTGCAGTGTGGTACCATCCCCTTAGCAAGCATTCAGGCCACCCTAGTGGGTTCCGAGGGCAGCATGGTGCTGTGTTAGTATCCCTTGTACCTGTGTCATATGAGCAATTACATCAGTGAGATGCTAGCTCTAGCTAACATCATATCTAGGGCCATTTTATCCTGCAATGCGGTAAGCGCAAAATGTGAGTTGTGTTTCTCATAAATTTGTCACTTTTTTCTCACAAACGCATGACTTAACAATCGCAGAGAATATCTGAGTTTTTCTTGTAAGTTTAATCTCCGAAATTCTGAGTTTTTTCTCTGAATATTTTCATTCTCCCCAAGCTCCGTAATTTTTTTTTTTACCTACAATGACCCTAATATCCCATCATATTTACCCATTACATATTCAAGTAGCTTTAGGCTAAAAAAAAAAAACTTGGGAAACTGAATGCCAGATGCAGATGTGAATCACTAGATGCACTGCAAATCTTCTGGGACCATATCCAAGAGGTTTTTGCATTCAGGGTGGTGAGTGGTGACATAAATCCTTTTTGTTTGTGTTTTTCTTTCTTTTTTCTGGCTTGGTGGAGAAACTGAAGAAGAAGTGTAGTGGGATATTTTCTGTAAACCTTTTTTTTTTTTTAAGTTTCTTGCTGCTTTTGGTTTTAAGAGCTCCTTTTTTTACATGGAACTTTGTTAGAGTTGTAATGCAAAAAGTAGTAAAACTTTCAGTTTACTGAAGACTTTCCAGGTTGTTGTTTTCTTTATGGGGTGAATTGATAAATTGCTTGTACTTTCTGCTATTGTAATAATGAAAAGATCAATCACATAATATTATAAATAGTGTAATAAAAAAACTTCCTGTCCTTTAGTTTCTATAAGCTGCTTAATTATAAACATTTGTAGTCCTATACACTTTAGCGTTTTACCAAAAGCATTTGTCACAATTAAGAAAACTCACAAGGAAAAACAAGAATAGACACGGTGTTCTGGAACATATTGTTAGAACATGTCGATCTCATAACTACGAGGATTAGGAAGACGTGAACATTTTTTTGCTTAAACTTTGCAAAATGGATGAGAAAAGTGAAGTATTATCAGATGATGGGACATAACAGTATATCGCAGCAATGACTGAATTTTAAGAATAAAATTTTTATTATGAAACAGAAATTAATTAACTACATGCAAAATAATATAACATCAGTAGAGCGATTAGAAACTTTTTCTCCAATCCAACAGAACAAATTTCACTAAATTCCTAATCAAAATCTTCCTTACTTACCTTTAAACTAGCAGTTATCAGAGCACTGATTAAAAACTGACCTTAACTATCATCAGCTGTCAAATTACCGGCCAATTTCAAACCTTCATTGGTTTTTCTGTAAGATGCTAGAAAAACCACAGTAGCTCAGACTTTAGAGTAATTAGAGTATAAGAGTAATATACATGAAATCTTTCAGTTAGTATTCTGGGTATACTACCATATATGGGTGTGAATTCCAGCAACAAGGACCTCTGCTGGCAAGGAGGAACACTGCCCTGAGCTGATGGTATAATACTGTAAGAGTTTAGTGATCAGTGATTTGTGACCGAGGCAGAATTTGTGTAAAAAATGTATTTAATTCCCATTTCTGAGATGGCACAAATTAACTTTCAACAGTCTCACTGAAGAATAAATTAATAATAAAAATAATACAAAAAGAAATGTGATGTATACGGAATATATTAAGTTCCTTGGAGCAGACAAATAGTGAGTGACTATAATTTTAGCATTCAATGTGGATAAATTGCATATTATCACCCAACGCTAGCATCACAAGGAACAGGAAGTGTCAAGGAAGTCTCTGGAAAACTAATTATAATGCATAAAGCTGATGCGTAAAAGAGCAGGTCACATACTCATTCACAAAATTATTCATACTGAAATATTCAAACATCCCCTATTTTAGAAGGATGACAGCTTCTTTGCATTGCTTGATTCCAGATGAGATTATTGTAGTTCTCGTTTTATGACTCAGAGTTGTGTGGGGGGAAGTCTTGAAGGCTGACTTACTGCCAATGGGTTGTCACTTTATAAAAAGACACAGAATTTGTGCAGACACTTTACACGCTAAAGTGTGTCTGTGTGAGTCTGCGTGTCTGTTTCCAATGTCTACATGTACTTTGATGTGATGTGACCGAGGCTAGTCTTACAAAGTAACTGCTTTGTAGTTATTGCTATGAACACCAATAGATATTAGATACCTATATAAATGATGACATTATTTCATACATACAGTACCATGAAGCTAATCAGAGGCCACTGGTGGTCCTTGTGTACTGTAAAATGAATATGGTGTATGGACATTCCCAAACAATGCAGATAGATCTGTTTGTTTTGGTAAGTGTTTGACCACAGCCTGCTTAGTTTGCTGATTTAGCTTTGTCTAGCTTATGCCAGTTGGTGATCTCCTGACCATTAGCCTGTGTCAAGTTTCTTAGTACTGCCTAGTCCTTTTTGCTGTTCTAATGGTTTTAATAAAACCAGGAACATGCACTCACTTCCATCTGTCTATTTCATGACAATAAGAAACAAGTTGCATCGTATTATAGAATCAGTATTATTTTGGGCTTTTCATTATTAAAGTAAAAAAAAATAACATTATATTAAAATCAGAGAATAAAAATACATTCACTCCTATCACATATCAAAGCAAAAGACAATGATGGCCTTGTCAGCTGAAAGACAGCCAGACAGACAGATATAGAATTGAATTAAGATAGCAGTATATTATTTTGAAATTTCTACAAAGAGATTTCTGATATGAATTGCATGAAGTCACACAAAACAAAAAGAATCTCTCAGGGCCCATCGCTAAAGCCTCATGGTGAGCTCTCTGGTGTTGTCGAGCGGCATTGCATATGAAACACAAGAATTAAGATTTACACAGCGTAGTGTTAAACACCTCTGTATGGAGCTGTGAGAGTCATACTGATGCAGAAGAGAGAACTGAGCTGTGTGCTGGGTGTGTAACAGATTAGGGATCTGGGCCCGGATAAGGCTATAAAGTGGACTTGTTTAATAAAGCAGGGGTTTAGAGTGTGATGAACCTTCCTCTCTGTTTATGCTGTTTCATTCCTTCAGTAAAGTACCAGAGGGTTTTTTGGATTTTTCCTAATTCTGTGTTTCAAGCAGTGTTTTGTTACTGGCGTGCTTAGAAATTCGAATTTGATCCAGAGTGCCATCATATATTTATAAAATTATTCTTTATGTATCTGGATGAATCTGTTTATAAATTTTTCAGCATGTTATGTTATTTTGTTTTATTTAGTGAGTGATTGTTTTAAATCTTAATATTATTTTAATTCATTGTGAAAAACATTATATTTACTATATAAGTATTTGTACTGTATTTTATTTTCCCTGAAAGGTTTACAATTTACATTTTAATTATAAAAGCAGTCTACGTGGCGGCACGGTGGTGCAGTGGTTAGCACTGTCACCTCACAGCAAGAAGGTCCTGGGTTCGTCACCCAGGGTGCCTTTCTGTGCGGAGTTTGCATATTCTCCCTGTGCGTGTGTGGGTTTCCTCCAGGTGCTCCGGTTTCCTCCCACAGTCCAAAGACATGCAGATTAAGTAAACTGGCTACTCTAAATTGCCCATAGGTGTGAATGCGAGCGTGTGTGGTCGTTTGTCTGTGTTGACCCTGTGGTGGACTGGTGACCTGCCCAGGGTGTACCCCGCCTCTCGCCCGAAGATGCTGGGATTGGCTCCAGCTTCCCCACGACCCAGATGGATAAAGCGGTATAGATAATGGATGGATGGAAAACAGTCTACGTAAAAGTCAGATCATGACATTTGTTCAGTGACACAGAATCTTTCCTGTAGGAATTGTGCACAAGTAGGTACCCATCTCTAGTATACAGCATACTCTAGAGTAACAAAAAAGAGTGAAATAACTATACTATTAACATTATGCGTCATCCACATGCTACACAATGCTACAAAAACATTCTCCAAATGTTGTGGGTCATCTTAATCTGCTACAGTATTTTGACAAGGTGGCCTGTTTTATAAAAAGGAGAAAATCACAGGTTTCTAACAGCTAAAGATTGATTCTTATGTGTTAAGGAATTTATTGTTGGCATTTATTGTTAGCAAAAAGAATTTGTAAGCACCTAAAGTGAAAATAGCAAGTAGTTTTACAGTTATCATACCATTTCTTTATACAGTTCATCTTCATACAAGTGACAAATTAAAAGAAAGAAGATGAAGTGGCTTAGTGAGGTTTTGGGCCAATACAATTCACCTGAATAGAATAAGTCTTCCAAATAATATTTGTTGGTGTTTTGATAATGTTGGATGTGAGAACAGTCTACTACAGTCACTACAAAATGTCCCAAAGGTATTTAATTGGTTTGAGATCTGGTGAGTGTGATGGGCACAGCATATGATTTACATGGGATAAGTGGACCCAAATTGTGATGGAAAAAATTTCATGGCATAACACAGCCACAAATGCCCCTTGTTTTTTTTTTCTTATTCAATTTGTCACGTTTCTGTGCTTCCCTATGCTAGATCTGTGCTATAGTCTAAGAGTAAGTTAATAAAATCAAACAAAATCCACAGATTTGTAAATCTGATAATGTGACTACAAGTCTGTAGGTATCGTACATCATATTAACTTCATTCCCCAGATTACAGCTACAAATCCTATAATCCAATAACATACTCATTAAGGTAAAAACACAAAATGGACACAACATGCTGTTTGGCTAATTTGAATGATGTGCCTTCACAAGCAAACCTTTTTGACCAAACTCTTGCCTAAGTGACTGAAAAACAGCTTGAATTGAAAAAAATGTCCCATACAGATTAAAAAAAGTTCCATGAAAAGCCCACACACAAAATTTGTTACAGATAAACAAAATTGATCATGGATTTGAGATTACAGCATAGCATTCACGTACAATTCCTGTAGACAGGAAACACACACAAATATTTATAACCTTACTGTGTTGTGAACAAGCTTCTACAAAGTTAATACCTATATTTAAATTGTATTTATTTACATATGCATTCCTGTAGTGGCTTTCAAACTTAATAAATCACACTGCAGGTTCTAAATGAATAATTTATGAACTTCTTTTCCCCGCTTTTAGATAGAAATATCCTTAATTGTATATTTTACATATACAGATGAAACAGCTTGCAAAATTTGTTACAAATTACAGATTTACAAAATTTCATATTGCTTTGAGATTATAGTGTGACATATACATACAATTACTGCAGACAGGAAATTGCTCCCATATATTTATAAAGCCACTGTGGTGGAAACCCCACATGCGCTGCATATTTCTGCTTGCCATGAAGCTCTGCGTCAGGTTTACCATTGGTGTAAATTAGCTTGATACTTAGCTGAGTCTGGGATTTAGCACATCTTTGCTAACTCAGCAGAGACGTTTGGTTTCACTCCAGTGGTTTGAATGTATGCTCGTTCTTGAATATCCTTACACTCGTCTTAATCTATTGTCTGATTCTCTGTTGTTTCTGAAATAAATATGATAGACTTAGAGGACTGCAGTAATGCAGGCTCTCAGTAATTCATCATTTAGTTGTCCACTATACTGTATTTACAGGTACTGTAGGAAAGTCTACTGCAGTACTGTATCACTATTATAACATCCTAACCACACGACAGTGAAAGAAAATGCATTGTTTACAAGCATTTACAAATATATCGAATTAATGTCTTTGTTTGAAGTAATCATACCTGAATGTACTGTCAAAATCATGACACCTGACAGCCAATTGCATAAGGTGCATGACTGCAGCAGTATTTGCATAAGTTACATTGGCTGTCTATACCTTATACTTAGTTCAGGTCATCAGTTAGATTTGACCTGGAGCCAAATTGTGATGGAACAGATGTTGTTTAGGCCACACTACATCTCCACACTCAATTACCCCACCAAACTAAACACCTCACACACTTTAAAACACACAATTCATCATTCATTCTTCAAGGTCTTTATCACTCTTATCCCATTAATCTCTGCTTCACCTCACACACACTGGTTGAAATGGTTGAAAATAATGATAGATTTATAACTGCTACAAACAATAGAAAATTATTTGGTTACAATTACACTGATTGAATTTTGCAGATTTAAAAACAATATTACATCTATATTAGAATTACTCTAAATGTTGCATATGATGTTTCATATTCATCCATGGAAAAAAAAAAAAAGTGGTGGAAAAGCTGACTTATGTCTGTGCTTAAGTAAGAATCCAAATTAGTCCCCATTAAAACCACTTTACAAGTACAATTTATTTTCATGTATTCCTACTGCTTCTTTTATACAAAACTTCTTACTGTGATAGTTATCTTGTTTAAGGAAAGGGGGTATTTCAGGAACAGGGTTGGCAACATGTTGGTTGGTTGGTTAGTTGGTGGGTTAACCTAGGTTACATAGGTAGTATTTAGTGGAATAACAGCCTCTTCATAAAAACACAAGCTTACTCTATCTAAATCCTTGTTATAAAGTGCTCGTTGCTAACTACCAAATAGCTAACCCCTTTATCTATTTATGCTGACAAGTCCTTGGTATCATGCTGGTCAGTTAGCTGTACATAGTAACTTATTTTTTGGAATTTTAAGTTGTTTATTTATTCCTAGCCTAAGATTATTCAACAAAAGCCTCTTTAATACTTTTTTCTTTTTTTCAAAAATTCATGCATTGCTGTGTACAGGATGGCACAAGTGTTTATTTCATAACCAAAATGCATTACAGATACCAAAACACCATAAATGCTTATCTAAATAAATAGAGGGAGGGTTTTTTTTGTGTGTTTGTTTATAATTGTTAATTTCAAAATGACATTGCAAAATTACATTTAAAAAATTTTATTTTTTTCTTCACACAGTTCACAACCATCCATGTACTATCTCTACATCCCAGTTTTCAAATGCCTACATACTTTGTTTCTGATTGCTGATTGCACTCCAGTTCAAAATTAAATGCATAGGAATCTGTATGTAAAATTAATATAATTTAGCAAACTTAAGCAACAAATGGTACAGTGGATATAAAAAGTCTACAGATTTTTAGTTGGATTCAGGACTGAGCTCTGGCTAGACCTTTCAAAAACATTGACCTTCTTTTGGTGAAGCCATTCCTTTGTTGATTTGGATGTGTGCTTTTGGGTCATTATTGTGCTGAAATGTGAAATTCCTTTTCATCTTCAGCTTACTAGAAACTGTAGTGAAAAACTGTAGTTTTTCATGCTTCCCACCACCTTGATAAAAGCCCCAGTTCTGGCTGAAGAAAAGCAGCCCTACAGCATGATGCTGCCACCACCAGGCTTCACCTTTTGGAATTGTTCTCATCAGACCATAACAGGTGGTTTTGCTACATGGAGTTCAGGATGATTTAGTCAGACTGGTATGTTTTTGTGAGAAAGGGCTTCTGTATATCCACCCTACGCCATAGCATATATATAAGTGAAGAATACAAGAGATTGTTGTTACATTCAGAGAGTGATCAGTATTTGTCAGATGTTGCTGCAGCTCCTTTAATTTTGCTGTAGGTCTCCTGGCAGCCTCCCTAGTGAGTTTTTGTCTTGTTCATTTATAAAAATTTTGGAAGGACATCCTGTTTTTGGTGATTTCACTATAGTGAGCCATTTGCTCCACTTGTTGATGATGGCCTTCATGGTGTTCCTTGGTACATCTCATGCCTTGGAAATTCTTTTATACCCCTCTCCTGATTGTTACATTTAAACAAGTGAATTACCATACAGGCTTTGTTAGCTCTTAAAGGACCATGGCTTCAGTAGTCGGATGAACCAAGATCTATACAACGAGGTTATTGTAAATTTTCTATTTTTCGTATTCTTCCCTAAAATGTTTCTGAGTGTTTTTCACTTAATTTCATACATATTAATTTCACAGTAAGGGTGGAAAATGTTCTGACATCATTTATCTTAGTTAAAAAAATTTTTTTACTTCACAAAAACCTGCCATTTTATCGGGGGGGGGGGGGGGTAGACTTTTTATATCCACTGTATATTGTAGTTAATCAAAATTTTTAAAATGATATGTTATAGATGCTTCAGCATGTAAAAAAATAAGGCAAAATTGGGCAGACTTGTACATGTAATAACATGGCATGTCACCATCCCATAAAGTAACACACATTATCCAAAGACATATGGATGGATGGATGCATGGATGCATGGATGGATGGATATGATTGAAGTCTTACCAAATTGTAACTATACACCCTCAATAATGAATAGTAAAAGTAGTTGTATCTCAGTGGCTCAAGTTCTGTGCTGATGACCAGAAGGTTGTATTTGAGGACTGTCAGAACATCACTGTTTATCCCTTGAACAAAACTCTTGGCGCTTTGCTTTGAACTGAATTTCTGCCTGAATTTGCGTAAAAGCATTTGGCAAATGAATAATTGTAAACGGTAAATTCAGCACATGGAACTGTGCTTTCTATGGTGAAATGATGATATCGCAGCCCTATTACAATAAAAAAAAATGCATCACATGTTATTAATAATAATTTTATTACTATTATTAAAGGAACGGTTTTGCTAAAGCATACACACCAGACAAAATTTAAGAAATAAGACATCATCATTTAAAATGGTATTTGACTACAAGTAGACAATCTTTCTTTCACTTACTATTCATACACACTCACACTACAATTTGTGGCAATCCCTTTTCTAAAGTCATAGATTCAGCCTGAATGCCTGTGTGTGACCGGAATGAAAAAACGGTGAGGATTGCAGCATCTTCACAGCCTGAATCCCAAGTGGTCCTGTGTATTGGACATACACTGCGCTAAAAACCATTATTTCAGACCCTATGTACTGCACTTATATGGGCAGTAAGGAGCCTTTTGGGATTCTGCCCCAGTCCCTGTACCAGCCAGCATCAAGAGGGGGCCAGTTCTCTGTGTCTTTATTCCATGAGAATAAACAAGAGGAAATTATATGCTACAGAAGCGTGGAGTCATGCTATAAATAGAAACATGGCTTTTGCCTTGGGATGTGCTTGCATTTAAACAGGTCAGGCCATGAGGGCTTACATGATGACTGTGAGGGCATTTTGGACAGGCTAATAAGAATAAGAATCCTAACTAAACATTTTAAAAGCTTTAAGTTGTTAGACTGGGTAAATCCAACTATGGTGTGCAGAACAGGTTGTTGATGTGTCTTTCTCATATACACCTGATTTAAAACAGTTAGTAAATAGGTTTTAGAGGCAATTGTTTATATAGGTAGATCACTTACAATGTAAATGATAACAATCAAGGTCCAACTTCAGGTCTACTTTCCATACATTCTTAAAAAGGTTAAATCTAGTACACTCTAAAGGGATCTCTGGTCTGTCCCTCTTTAAAGAAAGCCATTTTTTGTATTGTATTGTATTTATATCGAGATAACATGTTGTTTTATTTTCACACATTCGGACTCCATTCAAGTAATTTTGTGACTTCTCATGGCAATTGAAGGGTGTCACAGCAATAAGGATGATGACTTTTGCGATTACAACCTTTATGTTTTTTATTAGGTAATTTAATATAACACTAAAAATAAGGAAATGTTCCCAGGTGTAAATGTGTATGTATGGTGCGATGGAGTGACACGTCATCTGAATTCTCCCATCTTGTGCCCAGTGCTACCTGGATAAGCTCCGGATCCACTGCAGCCTTGCTCAGGATTAAGCAGTTACTGAAAAATACAACAAATTCAGCTTTTTGACAGTCTGTCTTTCATCGGTTGCTGCTTATCTTACAATGAAGTGGATTGTTTTGAAAAGGAAAAGGTGAAACAAACGTGTGTGAATGATCTATTTCAGGGTTTCTTAGTCCATTTTAAAGCAAGTCAGTCTGAATCAGAGCGAAATTCCTACTTTTGATTCATTTGCCTTTTGTTTGGGTTGGTTTCAGACTGCACGCATTTAAAGGAAACAAAGCAAAGATGACTCTGAAACTTTGACTACTCATAAAATACATACTATATGCTGCATATGTGAAAGCACCATTAAACCAACTTCTGGAGGATCTCCCTGATCTGAAACACTCAATTCAGCTCATCAAGATTTCTGCTAACAAGCTGATAGTTGAATTGGATGTGTTAGACAAGGGAGACACTTAAAATGTGCAGTGCATGGGATAAGATTCTTTTAAAATACATTCAGACAATTCTTTCTCATTTCACAGTACTGCAAAAATGCAAAAAAAGTATTATGTGTATGTGTGTGTGTGTGTGTGTGTGTGTGTGTGTGTGTGTGCGCGCATTGCTGTTAGGAAATATATACATGTTTTTTGTCAAGACGTAAAAAAGCAGTAGCTTTTTCAGCTGTCAAGAGAGTAGGTCAGAGGTTTTGAAACAATGGCAGATGCTGCCAGGTGGAAATAACCCAGAAGGCCTAAAGCTACCTCAAGTATGAATGACAGCTGAAATTCATGGTTTTGAAAGACAGCAAGAAAATTCTTTGAAATCTGGGGAACGGTTTCAAGACTTCTAGCAACAGGACAGTTTCTAGTAGAATGACTGCAAGAAAACAGCTGGTTTTTGACTCAAAGAAAACCATAAATGATAGAAAGCAGTTTTAGCAGAATATGGAAGAACAGTTTAGTTATATGGACAGATGAGGTTTAAGCTGTACAGTGATGATCCTTAGATGTGTCTTTTAAAGAGCAGGAGAAATATTTTAGGAGGATGTAACTCAGATATTGTAAAGCATGGAGGAGGGGGTGTCATGGAAATGGGAGAGCTAAGGGTCCTGATTTGTTATGGTAAGTTTATTTCTGCCACATTGTAAGAAATATTTACAGAAAGACTTCCTCCCACTACTGAGAATTATTTTTCCCTCAAGATGATCACACACTGGATCACACAGTAATTTTTCAACAAGAAAATCCTCCCGGATTTTGGCTGAAGAGCAGGTCCTTTAATGTTGTGGCACGGTCAAATTCGAGACGAATTCCTTGAATAAAGGGGCAATTTCATATCTAAAACAAATTTTGGGGGAAAAGGTTTCAAATTATTTACTTAAGTTAAAGTAGGAAAGCATAGACTTACTTTTACTTTCATACTTAAAGAATGTATGAGAATTGTAGTTACTGATGATAAATGCCCCTTTCACCAAGAACTAACATTGCCTAAGGGTAACTAACATCAGTTTTTATTCCTAAACTTTTAAAACCTAAGCTAGCATTTATCTAGTTATCTAGATTTAAACCCCTTTGAGAAAACCTGGTCCCATATTAACCTGAAATTAACTGACAACCTGAGAGGCCATTAACAGTGAGTGGAACAATACTGACATGTTCGTGTGAAAAAGGCTGTCTGTAGGTTTATCCCAGAGATATTGATACTTTGGGGAAAAGAAAGAATAAAATTCAAAGAAAATGTCATTGTTTTTATGTAATTCTAGCCAATGATTTGTGCATTTATAAAGAACAAAGAGCTGAATCCCAAAATGTTCCCTACTAGACATTGCATATGGTAGTAGGTATAGTATCCAGTGCAGTGCATAAAGTTAGATTCAGTGATTTAATATCTAGTGTAGACCGTTATATTCATATAGAGGGACTAGAGCTGAATTCCAATGGGATTACTGACTTCAAACAGTATAGAAGGTAACTTTTCAAAGCCTTTGGAATGCATTTATGAGTCTAGGGAGCTGAATCCCCAAGAAGCTCAGCGTTAAATCTATAGTGCATAGGGTGTAGAAGTCATTATTGTATACCTTGTGTAGCGCACTTAGATGGGTAGTAAGGAGCTGATTCCCAAATACGATGGATTACCAGGCCGAGACTCTACAGTAAATGGTTCTTTCACAATCTTGGGTGGGAGTTGTAGTTTTTTATATTATTATTATTATTATAATTATTTTAAATTTCCTTTAAGGCCTACCACACACTGGCTTCATTTAACCCAATATTGTCCAGACATTGCTTCACAAGCAAGAATCATGTAAACTAATACTGATTCATATGGTTGCATTTTCTGAAAATTGTATGGATTCACCACACACACATGCACGTGCACACCCACCCTACACACACACACACACACACACACACACACACACACACACATGCCCTGTGCCCTGTCACACTGCAAACGTTCTTCAGGAATTGTATGAAAAACTTGGCAAAGAGTTCAAGGTGTTGACTCGTCCTCCAAACTCCTGGATGTGCTGGAAATCTGATCCATGGAGGCCCCACCTCGCGACTTACAGGACTTATAGGATCTGCTGCTAACTTCTTGGTGTCAACTACCACAGCACACCGTCAGAGGTCTTGTGGATGTCATGCCTCGACGGGTCAGAGTTGTTTTGGGGAGCTACACAATATTAGGCAGGTTGGTTTAATGTTACGGCTGATCAGTGTACGTTCGGTTATGAGGCCAGAAAATGTATGCTACTAAGTTAAACTGTCTCAGTATACTTGAACTCACCATAAAATGTCGAGTAGACTATATTTTGATTTGGTGGGAAATATTTTATTGCTCCTGCTTACACATAATTGCGTCATATCGCAAGGCCTTCTGGGTACATTCCACTCCAGTTTTCAGTCAGGTTGACTCTGTCCCTTGAGCATCCAAGGGCTCTTCTAACAAACTTCACCTTAGCTGATAAATTAATGTAACGGTCCCCTAAGAGGAAATCAGACGAGGACGCGTTGGAACGCAGCCGATCTCTCTCTCTCTCTCTCTCTCTCTCTCTCTCACTCTCTCTCTCTCTCTCATCTAATGGTCACCTCACTGTCAAATCTTCACTACGGCACAAGTCGCGGAATCTTCGATCGGCTACTCTCCCCTGCCCTCCATCCCCGCTACCCCCTCCCCCCTCCTCCCACCTCCCCGCTACTCCCTCCCCTCTCCGAGCTCCAGGCTCCGCCCCTTTTCCGAGTTCGGTGCGCTCGACACTCGGGGTCTGCGCGCGGAGTTCTCAGCGCTGGTAACCATGGCGTCGGACGGGATGATCTTAACGAACCACGACCACCAGATCCGGGTCGGCGTCCTCACAGGTAAATATGCCCTTTTTGTGATATCTGTTTTTAATTCATTTTCGGTCGATGAGAGATGTGTGCACCAGTGATCCGTGGTTTTGGGGTTTTTGGAGGGGGGGGTTTGGTTACAGCGGTTTATCCAGCGGTGTCACATCTGTCAGCGTTGCGCCCCTCGGCGATTTAAAGCCCCCTATTTCCCCCCCTAATTTCATTCACCCAAGGCGAAAAACGAGAATAAATAATACTATTCTAAGCAGCTGCGGTGTGTAGAGTGGTATAGGGTACAGTCTGATGGATTGCTATGGCAATTGTGTTAATTTCTTATGAAAAAAATGGTGTGTGAATTAATTTTTTTTTTTTTTTTTTTTGGATTGTCAAAAATGTCAAACCTGAAATGTGATCGTTGAAAAATGGACATTGCTGAATTGCAAGTGCTGATTGCATCTGCTCAGGAAACAGGTGCGGGTTTCCCTGCATCACGCATTCATTTCAGCTGCATGGCGATAAATAGATATGGGATGATTTGTGATTTGTGAATGACAAGCGACAGAAGCCTCCAAAAGACTGAGACGGTTTGTGTAGCTGTAGTGGTTGTCGTGTATTACGTTTTTTGGATGTTATGTATGGAAAAGCAGGTAGCGGCAAAGCCTTTTCTCCTGTGTAAGAAAAAAACCCCGTATCCGCCGTGTTTTTGGTGAACGGCGGGGTTGTGTGCTGCTGCTGCTGCTGCTCCTGGTCGATATCTCTCAGACTAACAGCAGAGCTTTAAAATGGCCACCGCGGTTCGGCTGCCTCCTCTCGCCAAGCTTGATATTATCGGCATTTTGCTCCTCCGAGAAGCCGTTTTTTGGTGAAGGTGATGATGTGTAGCGATGGAGAAGATGAGGGAAACCCCGCTCCCCCCATCACCGTCACCTCCACCCCCTATAGAGGCGCGGAAGGGGAGGAGGAGAGGAGAGGAGAGGAGAGCAGAGGAGCCGTGACACGCAGCGGCGCTCAGCGACTCGCCTCTGATTCCGGCGCTTTAATGCTCCGGCTCCTGTTCTAAGTAGAACGCTTAGCGCGTGCGTGGAATCCTGGCACTAGAACACACAGCGTGTGGGTTCCAGCAATTAGAAGGCGAGGACGAGGTACGTCACGACTGGAATGGAGTTCCAGCATCTCCAGTGGGTTCCAAAATTATTGGCACCCTTGGCTAATAAAAAGAATCCCAAATTTTATCTAGGTTCATTCTCACAGATTATTTTTCCTAAGACGCATTTTAACGCAGCTCCATTATCAGCACATCCACAATGCACTCGGCCTACCCAGAACTGAGCAGCACTTCCTGTGATGTCTATCCCTGGAGACAATAGTGGAACCTCCTGTGTGCAAAACATTTTATATTTTTATATCTTTGGTTTGAATATTTGAACTGCGCTCTTCAGTTCAGATCGCTGATTTTTTTTTTATTCTATTTTTTTTTTAGCAAGGTTTGAATACAGAGATGGCAAATGCAAAAATATTGTTTTTTTTCATATTGAATATTTTGTTGAGAGATTATTCTAGAATCAAATTATAATCTGGTAGAAGCAACCAGGTTTTGGGCTAAAATATCCTGGGAGTAGCAGAATTTATGAGCCATCATTCGTCACAAGAGCCTCTGGACCTCTAGCTTCAAAGGCTGAAAGTGGAAATGATTCACTACCACGTTTTACAGTAGGTTTGGGGCCTGTCCTTATGTGGGGTCTCAATTTTCCACCAAATTTGTTGAGGCTCTTGGTTTCATCTGACCACAAACCCAGACTGAAATTGCAGTTCCAGTGACACTTGACACAGTTTAACGCTATATTTTTTGTGATGCTGTCCTGAAGGGCTTCTGTATTACATCTTCTTTTGGGGGGAGTTTTTTTTATATTCACTTCCTGATTAGTGCTGATCAACAACCATCTGTTTTTGGAGACAGGTAGGAATTTTCAGAATATTATGATGCATCATATCACAGACACACAGGGTGTGGCATACACAAAGGTATGTGTATGCCACACATAAGGAGTAAACCTCCTTTACTGAGACTGACAGGCCCAGAGGCCACACCTTCACACGAACTAGTAGATAGGGAATTATGGATAAGGAGAATAGGAGGGCTGGAGGGTTATGCGTGACTCCATGACTAATCGTAAAAGTAAAAGGTGTGACTTTCTACTGATGGACAGGAGCCTTCTCAGCCAATCAGATTCCACTATATTTAAAGTTAAAATGTTCTAATAGCTGATGTTCCTTCCATAGCCCAGGTACTATGATTTGTGGATCACTTGCTACAAATTGTCCCTTCTTGGCCATGATGTCTGTATATGTAATTAGTTACACACACAGACACACAGCCCCATACTCATACACAAGCTTCATGCTTGTCTTGTAACAGATTGGTCGTGTGGTGGCGTGGTGTTGACATTTGATCCAGGCACTGCCCGATATTTATCACAGGGTGTCTCTTCACCATTGTGACGAATGACTGTGACCAATACACGCGCACACACACGCACACACACACACACACACACACTATGTGTAGACAGTGTGGGGTGAGGTAAATAGAGACGGCAGGGTAAATAGAAGGAGGAGAGAGATATCACAAAGTAAATTGGTCTTTCGTTGTCGTCTGACCTTTTAGAAATCTCCACTTGCTCTCTCTCTCTCTCTCTCTCTCTCTCTTTCTCTCTCTCTCTCTCTCTTTCTTTCTCTCTCTCGCTCTCTCTTTCTTTCTCTCTCACTCTCTCTCTCTCTCTCACACACACACATACAGGCACACACGCCCACATGTGCACACTCACACGTGCACGTACACACACTCCCAGAATACATTTCACTGCTCAACCACTATACTTAATTTTCAGAAAATATATGTATTCAAAGGCATAAAATTCACATTTGAATGCTTATTATCCACACCTGTTCCAATGTTAGTTGAACATTTCCTAAACTAAAGCTAAATGATCCTCCAGAGACTGCCAGAGATCTTGTACCCCCAGTGGCTTATTAAATGAATTGTTGCAGGCTTACAAGGTGAAGAGGTCATTTGACTCAGTAGTTTTGCACATGATATCATGTAGCTTAAACTAGTACAGTGAGTTGTTTCCGAAAATAATCGGGAAAACAAGAATCGATACAAAATGGATTGAGTTCAATTTATCACACAGACACAATTTATCTGAGGTCAAAATGGCATACTACACATACTCATACTATACTTACTAAACCCAGCCAGAAGAAGTATATAGTGCATGGTGCGTGAACATGAAGATTTTGGAGAATGTATAATCGGAGCAAATTTCCAAGTGCCTCTCAATGCAGCCTACGGAAAAGCTGGGCTGGACATCCAACCCAGCCCACATCCAAGTACATACGGAGAACTATTGGCTACACCCTAACCCAACCCCTAACCATAACGCAACCCCTAACCATAACCATAACCCAGCCCCCATGTATGCCAAGTGCTCGCCATCTCTCTCTATGCCCACATCCAGTCCTGCAGGCTGCAGCGAGACATTATGAGCTTTATGCTATAGTGCATCCCACAATGCAAGGCTGTTATTTAGGCTTTTCAAAATAAAAGCCAGGCACTGCAAAGAAGAAGTAGAAGAAGGCTTCTGAAACCGTGGTTATGGTGTCATCAAAAGTAATCCAAGTAATAGAATTCTAATTTAAATTATTAACCTATGTAATAGCGGTGTGCACTGGTATTTGAATACATCAAACATTTGTAGTCTGGAAGTATCTAACAGAACAGATATTGTAAAATTTTGCAAAAAAAAAAAATGGCTTAGGACAATATTCAGAGAATAGATACATTCAGTTAGTGACATTAAAGCCTGTTGCATGTATAAGGAACTTTTGTTGCTGTTTCCTGATTTCCTTTGCTTACCTAATCTTCACTTTCTGTGTGTTATGTAATAGAGACACATAGCCTTATACCACTTCTAATGTTCACTTTGTCTGTAGTAATATAACATTACACCCTCATTAATATTCATTCATATTGAATCCAATCTTCATCGTGGCTCTTGCTCTTCTTCATGTTGTTTTTTTTTTTTTTTTTTTTTGTGCTAGCATGTTCCAGACCTGACTATGGACTATCAATGGTTTGATGTTGGATGGTTGTTCGTATTTTAGGTCTAAAATACATATACATGTCCTTTTTGATCTATGTTTAAGTGTGACACGCTAGCAGTATTTTCTATGTCCTCAAAAGCCTTATTAGTAACATTAATTCTGCCCAAAATCTAGACGTTTCATAAACACCTGGCAGGGACGTCTGTGTGCACATTGGGTTTAATCCCACTGCCAGTTCACAATGATCTCTTGACTCCCAGCAAATAGCTATATTCTTTGATGCAGCCCAATGCAAAGTGTAGCCACTGTTACCTTATTAATAAAGCTGATTATTTTTCTATAACAGCGCAGTGTTGTAGAGCTTTATTCCATTTATCCTACAGCAATTTGTCAGTGATACATTTTTTAATGGTGTATCATACGTTTGATCAATTAAATGTTGTACAGTTAAATGCTGTTTTTCATTAAACAAGTTAGTACCTGTTAGCATGTTACATTATAGAGGCTATAAACAGTAGTTTCCTTGCTAGTTTCTCTTTGTTTCTCTCTTGAAGGTGATAAGACAAAAAGTGTCAATTCCTCTGATCTGAGTACTCCCATGTGTCTGGAACAGTACTGACACTGGAGGCTCCTTCCAAAAAATGTTACATCAGTGTCTTCCAACGGAGGATCAGTAATTAGGAATTCATCTTTATTAAATAACCCAACATTTTTAAACCTGTTTATTATTAGTGTTAGAAGTCTGACACGTTTTTGACGGTCAGACAATATCAGTCTTGCTAAACGTATCATACACACCAACTTGGACAAGTTTGAGTTTAACCATTTGACAGTGGACACGGGTGTGAGTATAGTGACTATAAGGATATAAATGATCTGTGCCATGACTGTGCCATCCGAGTCATACCATCTTAGCCATGAGCCCAAGAAAGGCTGCGGCGTTGCGTTTCCTCCCCCTTTCTCTTTCCCAATGGCCACAGGATCACGTGATGCGACACGCACTTTTCTCCAGGACTGAAGGGAGCTTTGGTTGGCATGGCAACTCTCAGTCCAATTGGTTTTCGGAGCCTGACGTGCATGCAGCGGCTCGACGAGCGAGAGTGTCGCTCAGTCTTTGGCGAATGGATGTGGTCATCCTGGAAGAAATGAAATTGTGTGTGTCTGTGTGTGTGTCTGTGTGTGAGATTTGAGGAAATGCATGTCACATAAATGAGAAACAAGCAGATGGAGGATCTGCCTTAAGTGTTTTGTAAGATGTGTAGTAATCCTGTGTCTGAAAAGCAGTATTAGACTTCATATGGTCATATAACTTCTGTGTTTCAGCATAAGACGGAGTAACCATTTTACAATACATCCTGACAGTCATCACACACAATTGTAACCCCAGATTCTTCAAAATAGGACTCCATTTGGAAGGAGCCTCCTTGGGTTGGCAATATTTACACTCCTGAGATATAGTGTCATATTAGCGAGACAGCGCAGGGTCCCTTAAAAAGGCCCCTAAAGGTCCACTGTGTAGGTTTCAACCAACTGAATGCCCCTCTCTTACCCCTCCCTTTCAAGCGTGTATCAGCATGCACGGTAGCCGTCCGTGTGCCCATAGCGTACTTTCAAATACTTTACACTCACATTCCCTTGCTTTTTTCATTCTAAATATATAGTATGTTCCTTCTTTTTTTGAAAATTTGGGGTCTCAAACCAGCGAACACTGATTCCTCTTATTTCTTCTTCCTTGTCTTCTTTCTTCCTTTTTGTCGTTCTTCTGGTGATTCCTTCCATATTCATGCTGCCACTTGTAAAAACCATAGACAGTAAAAAAAATCAATGAATAGCTTTTTCAGACTTTCCCAAGAGGTCATTAACTAAACAGTACGGTTGTGCGACTGGCTAGCGCAGGTTTGTTTTTAGCATAGTTGGGGAAAAATGTTTATTATGCAGCCAGTTATATGATTTTGCAGCCAGTCATACAGTGTTACGCTTCTCTAGAAAATAACAATGGCCATGTAAAGGGACAGAACGATTCCGAAGAAAAGTTATTTGATGTCAGAAGAAGCCAAAAATTAATGGAAGGCTAAACCATGGGAGGTACGCATTCCGAATGCTTGATTTTCCCCTAGATGTTTGTCCGTTCTGGGCTACTGTAGCTGCGCAACATGGCGGCTCCGTAGAAGAGGACCTGCACCCTATGTAGATATAAAGGGTTTATTTTAAGCTTATGAAAACACATTTTGAAGGAGATCGGGATCTGTTTCTAGAAGAAAGGAAGTTGGTTGAGCGTGATCAAACGGAGCGATAGGAAGATGCATCTAATTCCCACCCCCAAAGTCTCAAAATTCATCGTGAGCGCTGTGTAGCTCATGTGAGCGAGCGAAGGCAAAGCATGTACTCGTCACTGTTGAGTGCTTTGTGTGCTCACAATTCACAGCACCTCATACCCTCCGTTAATAAGCATGCTCACTAACTCTGTTCCATGCACTCAGGTCAGCCGCCCTTGCACTCTCTACTAATGATACTGTTTAAACCCCATTGCAGATGATGAATTGGTGCAAATCTTGATCATTTTTCTCTATTGGTGAATTTGATTGGATGCTTTTAATTGAAATGTAAACAAAATGCAAAGAAGCCCCGACAAATGATGTACAGCATCGGCATTGGCTGAATAAGAGAAGACAAGACCTTTGAGAAATTGACATACCTTGAAAACGTAAATGTAATAAATCTAATGAGGGCAAAGTATTATTTTCTTCTTGAAAATGTAATGAATTAAGAGTGCTAATATTCACTTTCAGTTATACTCAAGTGACGTATAAACGTGCCAAAATAATACTTGCATATTAGAATATTATATTGCATTATATTATATCCATCCATCCATCCATTATCTATACCGCTTTATCCGTCTGGGTCGCGGGGAAGCTGGAGCCAATCCCAGCAGGATTTTCGGGCGAGAGGCGGGGTACACCCTGGGCAAGTCACCAGTCCACCACAGTTATATTATATTATATTTTATAATATATGTACATGAATATAATTTTTGAATCTTAAAACAACACAATAAGAATAATTTATTCTACTTTCAGTAATCCATAACAAATTGAATAGCTTTAGATTATGGCCCTTCAGAGTTTCACAGAAAGGCGAAGAGTTTGATGCCACTTGGATGAAACACCATGTGTCAGGTTTTTTTTGGTTTTTTTTAATAATTTGCAATTATAATTTGCTGATGAATGGAAGCATAGTGAGCATGCTTACACCAAGGCATTCATTGGCAATATTGTCTCGTTCTGTGATTGGGTGAAGTCACAGGCGCGCTTCGGTTTATTCACCAGCTACTTACAACTGACTCTTGTACTTTTTAGTGTTTACTCCTGTAAAGTGTTTACTCCGGCCGGCCGCCATTTTCCACTGAACCAAAACTCAAGTTAAACAAACTTGGAAATGAAAATTTTGTCATTTAATTGTATTAAATGCATTTTGTAATTTTTTTTTATTGCATTTTGTCAGTTTGTCACTTAATTGTATTTTTTTTTTTACCTACTTTTAATCCATGATTCAGTTCATTATCAGGTTTATTACTTTTTTGTAAATGGCAATAACCCAATGATACCTTGAACAGCAGCGCTGCACAATGCAGACAAAAAAAACGCAATGATTTGGCGAAATACTATTAAGTCAATAAAAAGTAAGTTTATAAAAAAACAGTCCTTTGGTTCTCTGATATCAGTCTAGTCAATGCCAATAATATTATGATAACGATTAACAGTTCATATATTGATTGGAGATGCTGCTTTGCGGTTCAAATTCCGCACGTTGGGAGCAAATTAACATGCAGTCATTTTCTTTAAAACATCATCATGATGATCCTAATCTATGATAAGTGGTTAAGCAATTACTGTCATCTAAAAATTTCATGTTGGCGCATGCCTAGCTGCGAGTGTCGTGTTGCGTGTGTGCGGTTTATAATCACCAAAAAAGCTCATTGGGTTGAGCGGCGGCATGCGTGGAATATATTTGTTCCTCAAACACAAAACCACTGCACCCATAATCATCTGACCTTTTAGAAATCTCCAGCCAGTGTCTCTCTCTCTCCAACACACACACATCTGTACACAGGCAGGGCCCACTGTGTGTTTTCTCCATTCGTGCTGAGATTCACGAGACTTTACGCGAGAGCTCTGTGCATATCTCATCAGCTATCAGGGTTGGCTGGAGTGTTGTGCTTGTTCTTGGCTCCTGGAGTGTTTTTGTATCAGATCACACACTCCCAAACCCACCTGCTTTTCTTTTTAGTCTGTCAACTTTGTGAACGCTGACCTAAAAACCAGCCAAAGCCAGGCATGATAAAACGGGGCTGCAGCCATGTTCCTGTTACCTAGCAATGCTGCTGTAAGACATGTAAGCGGGTGGCAGGGGGGCATTGTGGGTCACAGTGTGCAGATGACACACACACACACACACACACACACACACACACACACACAGTGTTCTTATAGTCCTTTGAACTGACCAAAACCTTCAATGTGCTTCTGCCAATAGATGGCTGGATGGATGGATGGATGGATGGATGGATGGATGGATGGAAGGATGGATGAAGACTGAATAGCCAATGAGCATGCTCGCCTCTGCAGCAGACAGCATGCATCCTTTTCTCTTTCTTTTTTCTCTCAGCTATAGCAGCACAAGCTGGATGAGGATTGCGTAGGCTGCCTCCACGCTCACATGTACATCAAAGCACACATGAATCGGCTCCAGCTTCACACAGCAGCTAATTTTAGACCGCTGTCAGAGCCAAAGCCTCATTTACTGCATTTAGCTCATTTATCATTACTTTATATAGCTCATTTATCATGTCTTCATTTATTATATTTATCATTCTTGTTATTTGCTGGCTGTAGATTATTCCAGATAATCATATTTTTATTACGGACACGTCAAAGTGTCTTCACTACTCCACTGTTGTAATGCGGTAATGTGAAAATATCTTAAACTAAGAGAAGACGCCATCCATCTTAATGTGACATGGACCTCATGACTAGGCAGGTCAGTGTGTTGTTCGTTAAATGAGTTCAGGATGTATAGTGGGGAAATTCCCAACATACGTACCTGAGCTGTGTGTGAGATCAAAAAAAGTTACAATGTCAATACAGTTTTCAAATTAATAATATTACAGGGTACGTGTGTCTTTGATGGCTTCATCCAACACCAAATTCTAAAGATTTTTACTTTCCAAAAACAGTTCATGCCCAAGTTTCTTCAGTGGGATTCTTAAAATAATCTCACTTGCATGCTGTAGGTTTCTATAGTCGTAAAGACTGTCCTGTGCTCATCCCAGGACCCCGCTTCATAATATGCTCATACTGAACATCTGTTCATAACACCCAGCACTGTTTGAATTTATAGTAATAATTTATAATCCAACTATCTGGTGTCACCCAGAAGACAATGGTTCCCTTTTGAGTTTGTTTCATCTCAAGCTTTCTACCTTATGTCATCTCAGGGACTTTTTCCTTGCCTCTGTCGCCTCTGGCTCAGTCATTAGCGATCCAAATCTAAGCTTGCAAGCCGACAAATGTATTTGAATAGGAATTTTGTATGTTAGAATTATATACATATCACAATGCATAAAATATAAATTTTCCTGTGAAGTATTTAATAAACTTACTTTTTTGTCATGGTTTTTCTTGAGTGGCGCAAAAGAAAAGTGCTCACCTTATTGTCCAGAGATCATAAGCAGCAGTTTGCTGGTTTCACGTGTGTCAGAGGAAGCACGTGTTAGCCTTCTCCCTCCCAGGGTGGTTGCTGTTGTATGATAGGCCTAACTGCTGGGTGGGAATAGTTTAAGACTAAATCAGGGATAAAATCAGGGAAAAATGAGAAAAAGGGGGTTATGTTTGTACAACTTTATTGTTCAAAGAAAATTATTTTAGGTTTTTAGGTTTTTTACAAACTCTAAATCCAAATCTCAAAAGATTCAAAGCTTAAAACTACAGATATTATGTAAATTAGAACCATATGGGATTCCCAGGAAAAAGTAGACACTTTCAGAGGGACCAGACTCAGCATTTAGTCACAGTCATTTGTAATAGGAATTTAGCTTCATCAGTAGAACATACATAACCAGTCAAAAGTTTTTGCACACACCAGGAGTTCTACATTTTCAATATTACTCACTTTCTTCTAGAATTGTGATGGCGCACATAACACCTCCTTGAGGAACCATACATTTCAAACTTGGATTCATCAGCCCACGACACCTTACACCATTCTTCTGCACACCAGTTTCTGTGTTCTTTGGCCCATTCAAGCCTTTTTCTTCTTGTTCGGAACCCTCACAAGTGGCTTTCTGGCTGAAATGCAGCCCTTTAGCCTTGCCTCCCTCAGTCTTCGGCACACAGTATGAAATAAATGGAAAAGTAGTAAAAACCTGTGGTGTGCAAAAACTGTTGACTGGTAGTGTAAAACAAGCAAGTTAATGTTAGCATAGCCTAACTAGCTTGAATGGTACCTGAACGTTTTTACACTGGGCGTATATACTAAGCATTGAGTGTTTAACATCATTGCTATTTGTGTAGAACGTTAAAACTTGCACATTTTCTGACCACTCTGAAAGCATTTACTTTTCTCAGGGAATCCCAGTTGGTTCCCTTTAACATCGTTTCCATAAAATCTGTCATTGTGATATTTGAATTCTTGAGACGTGTGTATGTGTGTGTGAATGTGCAGTGTGTGTGTTCTCTTCCCTGTTTCTCTCCTGATAGTGAGGCCTGCTCAGGTAAACGAGATTGTAGAGGAGACTCTGTTAATCTCATTCATTCTCCTTTAATCTGTGGACTTTGTCACAGGGCCGCTCTAATAACTGCCCTAATGGAGTGGCGGATAGGGGGATCAGATGCTTGGGGGCATCCAGGGCCATGACACACACTCCTGCGCTTGGCTCCTCTGAATCCTTACACACACCTGTGGCTTCAGTGATGTGTTAAAGGGAATTTGTGGCGCAGTGTGGTTTCAGTGAACTTGGTTCAGGTAGAATGATGTACATACATGATCAAATTATTACGCATTTTCATGACTCAAGTGTATGTCGTAAGTATTACAATTACGTATTTGATTCTTCTGAACTGTCTGAGTGAATCAAACAATGATTTTTGATTCGGTGAATATCCATTCATTTTAAGAATCATCGGTGTGTTCGGTCTGTCATATTTGATTGACGTTTCTATGCGGGTCATATTTCTTTAAACGCAGGAATGGCATTTCATTAGCTTTGTAGGCTAATGTTTCTGCTAGGCTTAATCCTAATCTGTCATACTAAATTGCCCTTTCTGTCTGTTACACTTTTATTTTGCACTCAGAATCAAGAAACTGCACTCAGTCGAACCTACGTGAACACCACTACCCATGCATGACTGTTTACTAAATTTAACACTTGATAATGACATGACTTTGCTTTACCATGACTCACTATACACACTCACTTACTATAGCAAGTGTTGTGTATGAGTTTAGTGTGAGTGTGAGAGGCGTTTCTTAGGGTTTGCAGGTTCTGTACGGACCAGATTCTAAAACGATCCTCTTTACTTCATACACAGTTTTAGTGTCACAGTAGTGAGATACTGATAAAGAATGTTGAATTTAAAGAAGCAGTATTCACTTCACACTAGACTTGTTATTGATTTTTTTTTTTTTTCCCTTCCCACGATTTTTTTAAAATAAAAAATCGTCCAGAACTGAAGTCTAAAAAAAGACAGAAAAAAAAAGAGCATTTTCATCGTTTCAGTTTTAAGGACCGTAGAGGAGCGAGTATAGAGGAGAGATACTATGCCGTCAGAGCTGTTTGCTGACATCTGCATTAGCAATATATATATATTTATTTATATATAAATATATTACCATTAACCATTATCTGTAATTCATTAGACTTGACACTTTGTTGTAAACCTTTTTTTTCCTTTTTCTCCTTCATGTTCTGTAAAATCCATTGTCTAACCACTCCACAGATTTCATATTAGCATACTTTTTTTTAAAGTCATTTAGGATATCTACTCGGTCCATGACACAAGTAATTTTTTTAACAAATGTTTACAGATTATTTTATTTTTTATTGATTATATCGCAGTTCCAATGGGTCAGAAGTTGACGTACACTAAGTTAACTGTGCCTGTAAACAGCTGGTAAAACTCCAGATAATGTCAAGCCTTTAGCTTCTGATAGGGTAATTCTCTCATTTGAGACAACTGGAGATGTATCCCTGAATATATATAAAAGCCTATGTTCAAACTCGGTGCCTCTTTGCTTGACATCATGGGTAATCTGCCAAGACCTCAGAAAAAAACAGTTGTTGACCTCCACAAGTCTGGTTCATCCTTGAGAGCAATTTCCAAATGCCTCAGGGTCAGACGTTCAACTGTACCAACAATAGTATGCAAGTAAAAACGCCATGGGATGCATTCTGTCTCGTAGAGATAGACGTACTTTGGCATGAAAATTGCAAATCACTCCCAAATCAATGGCAAAAGACCTCGTGAAGATGCTGGAAGAACTGATAGACAATTATATACAGTATATCCATAGTAAATCGAGTCGTATATCGATAACCTGAAAGGCTACTCGGCAAGGAAGAAGCCACTGATCCAGAACCTCAAAATTACCCAAGACTACATTTTGCAAGTGCACGTGGGGACAAAGATCTTCCTTTTTGGTGAAATGTCTTCTGGTCTGATGAAACAGAAATTGAACTCTTTGACCATAATGGCCATTGTTATATTTGGAGGATAAAGGGTGATGCTGGCAAGCTGAAGAACACCATCCCAACCATGAAGCATGGGGGTGGAAACATCACATTGTGGGGGTGCTTTTCCTCCAGGAGGGGAAATTACTTCACAAAATAGATGACATCGTGAGGAAGGAAAATGTGGATGTATTGAAGAGGATATATTGAATGTGATATATTGTTGTGGATATATTGAAGCAAATTCTCAAGGGTCTTCCAAATGGACAGTGACCCCAAGCATACCTTCAAGGTTGTGGTAAAATGGCTTAAGGACAACAAAGTCAACGTATTGGAGTGGCCATCACGAAGCCCTGAACTCAGTCCGATACAAAATTTGTCGGCAGAAGTGAAAAAGTGTGTGCAAGCAAGGAGGCCTACAAACCTGACACAGTTACTAAGTTCTGTCTGGAGGAATGGGCCAAAATTCCAGCAACTTAAGAAGCGTGTGAAAGGCTGCAGAAAACATTTGACCCAAGTTAAACAATTTAAAGGCAATGATACCAGATTCTAGAAAAGTGTATGTAAACTTCTGACCCACTGGGAATATGATGCAAGAAATAAAAGCTGTAATAAATCATCTTCTCTACTATTAGTCTGACATTTCACATTCTCAAAATAAAGTAGTGATCCTAACTGACCTAAGACAGGGAATGTTTTCTAGGATTAAATGTCAGGAATTTTGAAAAACTCCCTTTCCAAGCACCTATTAGAACATTCCGTGGCCGTCCGGTGTCAGCATCGTACTTCCGAATGATTACATTCATAGTCGCTGGCTTTTTGGGTTCGCAAACTTGTTAGCTAGCACCAGCAAACACGATTCCTCTTATTTCATCTTCTTTGTTTTCCTCCTTCTGGTCCTTCCTTCTGGAGTCACGCTGCCGCTTGTAGGAAATGCGAAACATGATGGCTCAAGTGGACCCGCTCCCTATGTAGATATAAAAGGCTCATTCTAAGCTGAAGAAAACTCAGTGATCTGTAGTTTATGTGTAATTATATACTAATGTAAACATACTTATGACTATTGTATTACATTTCTGCTAATAGAGCCCCCTAAAAAAAAGCCTACATAATGGACCTTTAATTGTGTAGTTGTTAGCTAAGACAAACATACACTAATAGATTTTGTTTCATACTAGTGACCTTAAAAAACATCTCCATATAGCTTAATAGAAAGTAAGAGGTGCCCATGTAAGTGTAGTTGTATGAGATGAGGGGAGGTGGAAGAGACTTTCAGAAAGTATTAGAGAGTTCACAACACCCACGTCAATCATTCCAGATTCACATGTGGATTGGCTCATCTCCAGTTTTATTGGAGATAAAGACTTCTTTTGGCATATGTATGAGCGCTAAGACGTAGCTGTATGTTTGCGGTATTAGCGCTGGTGTATTTTACACATATTTGACCAGTACACCACATTTTTCCAGTTTCAAACTAATGTTTAATTTTTTTTTAAACTTCCATAGCCTCATCTAGTTTGTGATAGGGGAAGAGGAAGCAACTTTTTCAAAGGAGGGAATGTAGGTTTGATTAAGTTTAAATTTTTATTACACCCCCTGTAATTCAGGAAGTGTTTTATGATGAAAAGCCAACTTTATTATGCAGCCTTCTGAATGTATTTTTCGTTACACAGACAAATTGAATCAAGACCATAGTCTCAAATAATTCAGTGTGTTGTATCGTTATACTCTTGCTAGCTAACTAACTAGCTATATTACAATATGTGAGCTTTTTTTTTTTTTCTTTTTCTTTATCAGTTTTTAGCCTGCTCAGCTTCAGACTGAACAGCACCCCGGAGCGTGCGCTTGCCTTTTGGGCTAACTGAGGAGTGTATTATTGGTCCACACCTAAAATATAGTGTGTGTGTACTTTCTGTAATTAGTTTTTTTATTCAGTAGTAATATCATGTTCCAGGCCAGTGTTAAGCTACAACTCAAACGCCATGAGATGAAGCCTTGCGAGTGAACGTGTCCAGATATTCATTATGTTATTGTTGTAGAATTCAGGAGTGAGTAGGAATATTTATCTCTCGAGATAAAGTCTGTCCCAATGCAGTTGTAGATGTAATCAGTATAGAATAACGTATCAGCACTGTGCCATCAAAGAGGACTGATTGAGAACAGCAAACGCCCTGAGACATGCTCGGTCTTGTCTGTCTTCCCAGCACGACATGTACTTTTAGGTTCATTTGACTCTCGCGCACTTAAATAAAGAAGAATTCTTCATTTTGTCCCCTGAAATTGAAATCCTACAACAGTGTGTTTCCTTTCGAAAGAGCGTTCTGTGTATAATCTTTTTAGACAGCTAAGAACCCTGCACTATAAGAACTATGTCCTGTTTTTTTCATGAACAAATCCATAGCGATGTGAGAGCTCGGATTACTGGCCCGTAGCCAATACTGATCCGATACTGACATACACACACCAACTGAGCTGACTTTCTGCAGTTTATCTTTGTAATGTCGCTGAACTCATTCACACATGGACACAGCGTCAATGTTCTACTAGTACGAATCAGAGAAGACGCAGAATCTGATATGATACTGATCCAGTTTTACATGGCCAGAATCAGCCAAAAATACTAATACTGTTTATCAGAACAACTCATCCCTAGTATTAATTATACATTTCATTCATTGTGATGCCACCTGTCACTATTATTATAAATGTATCATCAGTGCTAACATGTGATCAAGGGTGCTATTATTAGAAAAGTGAGGGTCATTAATGGATATTTCTTTGGGCCTGTTTTTTTTATTTAAAACTAAATAAAGTCCAATGTCTTAAAATCTTGCCTGATCTCATACTAGGGCTGGACAGTATGGAGAAAAAAACTTGTTCAACATCCTTCACCAAAAAGACTGAGAGGTCAGGATGAACAGATTAAAAACATGTTTACTTTAACTGCTGATGTGGTAAAGATTCCTATTAGGGGAAGTTTATGTTGGAAGGAGTCTCCAGTGTCGGAGACAGTCGGAGGTGAATCTGTAACGTCGCATTTTCCAATGCAGCAAAGATGTCAGGACTGACTGCGTTACGGTTCCTTATTATTACTGAATGTCTGTTTATAGCTGGTAAAGTTAAGTGATAGGAACTTTCACAGACATTCCGTAACATCAAATTTAACCATTATCATATAAAGCATACGCGATGTCATCAATAACTAAAATAATTGAAATTGTTGACCAATTGTTGTGTTGCAAAGAGGAGTGAAATATTTGTTGTTATTGGAAATGTCTTTGGAAAGATAACTTCAGAGTGGTAATGGTAACTCCACCCCGATGTCTATTTTTTTTCTTAGAACAGCATGTCCTTTCATATTTTCATTCCATAAGTACCCCATGACAAGGGAATCTGAAATTGCACTGAAGTTACATTGTTAATATCATGCTAGGATGCTGTAGATATAAAGAGTTTAATTCCAGCTGCGGCACATCGCTCAAAATAAGCTACAAGATGTTGACCTACTTTTTAGAGAACAAAGATAAGAGGCAAAAATCAAAGGAAACAACAGGAAGACTAAGAATGATTCTCTTAAATCCAAAAAATTTTGCAGTGCTAAAGCTCTAAGATATACAAAAAAAAATTGTGTTATTGGCTTGTGTGAGTGTAGTACTTTGAGTTTATCACTTTGTTCAACACCTATTTGTGTGTCGCTATCTCAGTATGTGAACCAAAGATCACCTGAGCTCTTTGTTTAAGCAGAACAAATCATAGCTGCAGCTATGCCACGTTTGTGACGTCCTGTTTTGTTGTGTGTGTGTGTGTGTGTGTGTGTGTGTGTGTGTTCTGATGAGTCACTATGCTGCTTGGTGAAGTTGACTCTGTAATTAGGGCTGTAGGGATGAACAGGTTCATTGGAAGCTTCCGTCTGTCTCTTACGTCTCTCGTACGGGTGTTACCATGCCCCGTTTCCGTCTGCCATGAGCTGCGTTTCTGTTTTGAATGTGTGTATCAATGAAGACCTGAATGCAAGACAGTTGTCAATCTTGTCTGAGAGGAACTGGCCTATGTTATTACATGAAAAATTCTGATGATACATTTAAAGGTGCAATCACTGATTTTTAATCTAATACACTTTTTGCGAATATCTCCTCATGGTCCACTAGCTGTATGTTCTGTGTGTGCGCTGAAAAATAAATCCGGTGCCCATACACAGCCCTGGTTCGGTAAACAGGGAAACAAAGAAAGTGACTCTGACCGAACCACACAACGTTATTCCGGCCAGTCAGCAACACAGGACGTATTCCAGCCAATCACAGGGCAGGGAGGATGGGAGGGGGAAAGATGGGGGTATTGTTGGTAATGTCGTAGCCTTGGCAGTACGCACCCATGAATTTGGGGGGCGGAGCTTCTGAAGGAGCCCTGAAGGGAGGTCTGTATATGTTTGGCTGTTGAGTTCAAATATCAACAATCTTTCTCCAGAATTGATGACTGCACCTTTAATTATGTGAGGCGAAATATATCTCCAGGTTCAAATCTATTGCTTGCAGCCATGTTCCTGTAGAGCCATAGCTTTGTATTAGCTGACTTAAGCCCTATTTGCATTGGTCTAGTTTTACATGGGGTTGTGATAATGTGATTATTGTTGTATCACTGGAATTGTACTCCTGTATTTATCCATCACGTCAGTCATTTTTACAGACTGCACAGCAGTTATGCACAGCCAACATCTGGAAAGATTTCGGCCTGATTTAAGTTTCCATAACATGCGCAGGAGAAATAACCTCAGGTGATGTATAGCCTGTCTGAACTGACGTTATGGTAACGATTCCGTCGTTACACGAGGTTCTGCGCTTCATTATAAAGACACACTAAGCAAGTTTAACATGCAGAGTAATCAAATATAGATGTTTAAAGGGAATTAGAAAAGCGATTCTTTTCCTATCAGAGGTAAAGCCTCCATTCATGTTATGGTCATGTGACCTACTAAAGATCGAGCACAATTTGCGCTACTACAAGCACTACAACATGCGGTTTTAAAAAAGGTCAAAGCAATCAGTTTGTATTCAAACGAGCTGTATGAAGTGCACATGGAATATTTAGTGTGACAACCGTGCATGCATTGCAAAGACACTGCCATCTCTGTGAGTTATGCAGAGATCACTTACACCGTGTGATCAATCATGATTACTACGGACATCCTCCAGTGACATGTCTAGAAATTTTATATACCGTCCAAATAGTACAATATAAATAATTCCTTTCAAAAGTAACCATATGTGCAACTGGAGAAATTCTTAACTGTTTATCTGTTTGTACTTTACATCTTACATTATGTGTTTGCAGACATCTCATAGAAATTTTGCTTTTGGCTCCATCCTATCAACTCCATGGATCACTGATTTGACCACGCCCCTCACAAGGTTTCATTACTCATTTATTTTAGGTTAAAACCCTCGAGTTATGATGGTGTGCTTTGGCAGTATAACTAGTGATTTATGAATGTAGCATGGAGGTTTTAAGCTTGTAACTGGAATACTGTACAGACAATAATTTTTGCACCCCAAATTTGAGAATAGTACTGATTATTTATTATGAAACTGATCATCGACTGATGAAATTACAGTTGCGTTGGGCTATTTATGTTCTGTTACTGTTGAGAGTAAAAAAGAACTCTGTTGACTTATTTAATGTTCATCGCGTAATGTTAACATGAAGTTCAAAACTATAGGTTTATAAGACTGTAAACATCTAATGATATATAGTACAAAAAAACGATGATTCAAATCGAGGAAATAAAAATTTAACCACGATTATTATTAGGCTGCATAATCTCTTACATATTCCAAGCTGTAATTGTGTTGATTGGGCGATAGAGGGAATGCACATGACGTCACTGTAAGTGGAAGTAACACTGCACGAAATCCGCAAAAACACACAAAAAACAGACTTAAAATGGGAAAGAGCTGTTGTGAGAATAGATTCGCCAAGAAATCAGTGCTATCTTTTTACAGACTCCTGAAAGCTGAAGAAAAGAGAAGCAAATGGGGAGTAGTTGATTTATGTTTATTAAGAAAAGGCTTATTCGTTATTAATGTTTTTAATTTTTAATTAATGGTATCATTTAGTTAATAATCTATTATATTTTATTCCAACCTGTACAAATGTTTGTAAATAATTATTGTTGGATATTAAGAAAATGAAATAAAAACTATTGTTTTTATTTAACAAAAGGAATATTTAAGTTGATAAAGAATAGGAAAATAAATGTTGCATTTGTTTAGCAATACATTTATTTTTTTTTTTTTTCAAAAAATATTTTCGCAAAATCGAATCGTGAACCCAGTATCATTAATCAATCCGAATCGTGAATTGGGTGAATCATTACATGCCTATAAAACTGTCAATACCTGAATATGTAATATAAACTTTGTTAGGTCTGTACTAGTCTGCTTTCGGACGTGATCAAAATTTGTCCAGGTGCTCGTCCTCAGCTGAGGAATGTGAGGCCAAGAATATGTCCTAAATTAACATCCAGCAACCCACAATCTCAGAGCTTACTTTTAGTCAGGGATGGGCAATATCTAAAGAATAAAACCTAACAGAGGTTGCTGAGATATGAAAATAATCAATGACCTTGTAGTGTGATGCAGACAGATGTGACCTGAGACTCCTTCCATTCATGTTAAATAAAGATCTCCTTAAATAAAATGAAGTTAAAATGAAGTTATGTCAATGATTTTATGTTATTCTTTGTTAAATAACATATTTTATAAGCTTTTTTATTACTAGCCTTAGATTGTGTACAGGTCCGTATGGAAACCGTAACATATTAGATCAATCATATTATTCTAAACCTGTGATTTATATTATGTGAAGAATTGTTGTTATTGGAAAGTAATGAACACCTTCTGAGCAATCAGATCAGAGAATTCAGCATTGTGGTGTAAACATTTTGAACACCTGGTTTGTTTAAGACTGCATCATTATGTCTTAAAACTCATCATTATTATATGGAGAAGAAAGATGTTTCATTCAGCAGTATTTTTATTCAGTGCTTGAGCTCTTCAGCTCTTTTAATGTCTGTTCTATTCTGTAGGCAAGACAGCTGTTTTCTCAGGTTTCTTAATTTGGAGAGATTTCAATATCACATATGTTCTTGATGAAGGCAATTTGTAATTATGTTCTGTGGACGATAGTTGTCTAAAATATTTGAAGACCGTCACAGACATACAATAAAGTGTGCACTAAATGCCATCAATGGCATTTTAAAATACGGTATTGCGGTAACTGGTAAATATAATTGTGATTATTATTATATGAAGGGTTTGTGTTGCCTGCTTGTACTAGAGGAGTCCTTCAGACTCGCAGTGAAGTGTGAGGCAGCTAGAAATCATGTGCTCATGATGTCCTGCAACCCCATCGTTAAAGCCACACTCTCATGCTTTCCAGATGACAAATTGACAAATTCCCTCCATGGTTGTGTGTGACTGAAATGCAGACGCGTTGAACAGCGTGGCTAACAGCTATCAGCGCTGACAGAAAGCAGTGCAACAGCCAGCAGATCGGCTTCAGCAGTGGGAATGTGTTCAGGCGTGCCGTCTCGCGCGTCTGCTACAGCAAGCAAGCGACTTTATTATGCACAGAAGATCACGCTCTCTCTGTGTGTGCGTGTGTGTGTGCACACGTGTATGTGCACATCCCTGCTGTAGCACATTAAATCTGGTTTCGCTGCTTCTGCTTTGTGCCTCTGCAAAAGAGAAATAATCCTCAGAGTGATAACTCATTTATGTCTTTCTGATTTTGTTACCATAGCTCTATGATTCTGTTATCACTGCACTGTGATTGCGTTTCCAAGGAACTGTGATTCTGACTCCAAGAAGCTGTGATTCTGTTTCCGAGGTGCTGTGCAGTTGTTACCGTGGCTATTTCTGACAGTGTAGAGCTCTCACTGTGTTACCATTTACCGTTTCTGTAGTGCTGCGATTCCACTACCAAGTTCAGTTTTCGATTTCATCCCACAGTTCTATTCAGATCAATTCAATTTTATTTACATAGCACTTTTAACAATGAACATTGTCAGAAAGCAGCTTTACAGAACTCCGGATATAGACGTTTTAATAAAAATACATAAATTTAGCCCCGATGAGTAAGCCAGAGCTGACGGAGGCAAGGAAAAACTCCCTGCGATGACATGCGGAAAAAACCTTGACAGGAACCTGACTCAAACTGGAACGCATTACACTACACTTATAATAAAACTATGTGCAGTTATTGACAGTCCTATGACTCTGATTCTGCAGTGTTGCAAATCCATGGTTGTTTCCAATGGTGATATTTTTTTAATTCTGTACTGTTTGGCCTTCCATAAAACTGTAATTCCGTTTCTGATTCAGAATCAGCAGCGTTCGGATTCCACTTCTGTAGTGCTGTGACTGTTCAATTTCCCTGATTGTATGTTATTTGAAATGTACAGCTGAGTTCATTTTGACAAGGATTTTAAATTTAGTCGTAGTCACTTAGTCAAAATCGTAGTTACATTTTAGTCTTTTTGTTTTGTTTTGTTTTTTGTTAATATTAAAACTCAGTTTTAATATTAGACTAATTTTAGTCAGAATTTTTACCGACAGTGTCGTGATATTTGTAAAAGGTGCCCTGTAGCTTTAAGAAGGGTTATGATATCAGAGTGGCGGGGTCGTGCTGGAAGGTTTTTGGGGTTTTTTTTTTTGTTTGTTTGTTTTTTGAGATGTGATTGATGGTGTTGTTGCTATGTGGAAGTTATTTAGAGTTAGCAATGAACCTGTTGTCGTTTTGCTAGTTATCGACTGAAGATGGCATTTCATACACTGGGATGATGATGAGTTCTGTTTTTATTTGTTTCGTTCAGATCAATGCCGCGTTTGTGTCCTGACTCATATAGCTCATTAGAATCCAGGAGCATTGTGAAATCTGTTACCAAGCCTAGCGAGCCAGATTCCCTTGCTAACCAACTACAGGAATGTGAAACAGGGAAGGTAATATATTATAAATATATTATTAATCTAAAAATATTGTTGAAGGATATTTCTCCTGGCTGCAAAAATTCCCTTGAGCAGTAAGAACAGAGCCAGCTATTCAGTCTCGTCAGGGCATAAAGAACAGATTTCCACAGTTTTCACTATTTTCATTTATGTTGTTTAGTCATGAAATAAAACGAATACTTATCATCAAAATTCTTGTTGACAAAATTAACACTGATGGATAGAGATATGAGAAATATAATTCAGCACAGGAACTTCCAAATGCATCGGTTAATGCACGCTATATAATTCAGAGGTTGTCCTCAATAAAGTAAAAGAAGGAGAAGGAGAAACATATCCTTTAGAAACACATCCAGCAGATGGATGTGAATAAAATCCAAATCAATTGCATGTATGCTGTCATACAGTACATCGTACATCACATACTGTGTAATTGGATTTTCATTGCAAATATAAACCTGTTTAAAAAAAAATAACATTTGTAGGCTGCACAGCTGAATGATGAACAGTCCCAGTGAAGGTATGCTGATAGTATCCCGGGTTTTAAGTGTTTAGCGCTGGGATGTGTGCTTGTGCTCGCTGTGATTCTGTCGTTGGGTTTTTCCAGCCCTACTGAGGGAGCATTTGGCTGCATGTAGGTGGCTACAGAAATCTGTGTGTACTCCTGTAGGAGTGTGAGAAATTGCGATCTCGCACATGGATCTACGTCGTCTAGACAGAAACACCCTCGGAGGGGAATTCCGACAATCCAGATTCACATCCCATTAAAGAAAGGCTGGATTTCAAACTCAAATTTGCATAAATGTTACTGGAAACACTTCCCTGAATTCTCACACAGCATTGTAATGGCTTTCGATTGAATGCTTTCCACACAAGGGGAGCTCCAAAAACTTCCGAATAAACATATCTTTAAAAAACTTCTATGATCATGGGAAAAAGCCTAGTACAGATTTCACAAATGACACGCTAAGAAGTTTGTGATTTTTTCCCAACTATGGAAGATTCCACTAATGACGTGTTTTAAGTGGCTGAGAAGCAATTCATGCGTCATACAATTTGCTCTGAATGTTTAGTTGGACATTTCTGGTGTGTGTGTGTGTGTGTGTGTGTGTGCGTAGCTACAGGTGAATTTCCACCAGAAAGGTTTCTGAAGTGTTTGAGGACCTAAAGAGCTGCAGAAGTCCACTGCAGTGGAAGTTCCTTGACGTGCTTTTGTGCTGCATTTCCAATACACTGCAGTAAATGTGACCGTTATGGAAAAATTTGAAATTTATGGCACATTTTTAGCCGCAAAAATACAGTGACATGTAAAAGAGCAAATGTAAGTTGTTCTGCTCTCTACTAGCTATCCTGATACTGATGACATCACACACCAGGATCAGAGACCAGTATCCACACAAAACATCATCTCAAAGTATTAACTGGCAAAGCATCATGGTTAGCGGGCAGATATTTATGTTAAAAGCGTTCAGCAACATCAGACCTTTTTAAAATATTAAAACTCATATATACATATGCACGTTATGTGTTTTTGGTGTGTGTTCAGATGGTCAGAAACAATCACCTTGTTCACCTAATAACCCTAGGCATGGTTTTGTATCTTGTCGGGGACCAAATGCCTGACAGTTTTGACACTGTATGGACATTGTGAAATGGATGAGCTGAAGCTTGGTTCCTAAGGTTAAGGTAAGGGTTAGATTTAGGTGTAGGTATAGAGCATGTATAGCATATATATTTCATAGCATGAAAAGCTGCATTAGTGTTTGTGTCAATAGAAGGTCAAAAGGATAGTACAAAAGTGTGTGTGTGTGTGTGTGTGCGTGTGTGGGCTAGACTACTCTCAGTGTGTGATGGTGATGAGTAATCCAGCTCAGTCTGTTCTACTTCCTGTGTTTGCCGTGTGTGATCGTAAGATCCACTCAGATCAGATCATACAACCACAGCATGAAAACGTAATGCCCCCTACAGCTGTACATAGACTGCCTGTTCTAAATACAGCCCCTTCTGTGCCACTTCCTGTCCCCTTTTGCTTGCTCCTCTTGTCCTTGTTGCCTGTCTGGGATGAATGCCACTCGAGGGTGTTGATGCTTCATACAAGCAATCACACAGAGGTGTGTGAGCTTCTTAAAATCAAAAAGCATGTGCTGTCCCACATCCTATTTAAAAAGGTGTTGCTGGCAAACAAGCTGGTCAATATCAAGCAAACCCCATGTCTAAATCACACCATCACACAATTGCCTCAAACAGACTTGTTACTGTTATTCTTTGCTGATTACATAGTTTGGCGTCAATTCATATAAGCGTCAGACTCCATACGGGAGGTGTGGTCTAAAGTTTGAAGGTGGAACTTTACTTTAAAAGTGATATATAATATAGGTCCAATTACATTTGTATTTTAGATTCTTCTAAAATCCAAACTTATTCTACTATAGTATGAAACGGAATGTGTACAAATTATATTACTGAGACAAACAATGTCTTTGCATTTTCCACATGAATGCTTAATGAATGATTCATTTACTATAACAGCACCTCTGACAATAGTATCAGCTGCAAGACAAATGACAGGTTTGTATTAATGCACTTGTTGTAATACGCTGAAAAAAAATTATTCTTACATCAACGTATTTAAATGAAAATTTCCACTTAAGTAAAATATGTATGTTAACAGTTAAATAGGTCAATAATTAGGGCTAGAATGGCGTGTCGACGTAATCGATTGTGTAAATAAGTCTATTTTCGTGGAACGCATCGATGCGTCGCATTGTATACGTTCCTCCCTGATTATGACGTCTCCCGCACCTGGGCATGCTGAAAATGAGACTTTCTCTCAACCTGATCATCCAAAGTGTGGGAGACCTAATAAAATAGTGCTCTGCACGCCTTGTAAATCTGAAATGACCAACGACTGCAGCAGATCTTCGGACACTCTAAATAGACATACATACGTAATCAACGTCATGCCCTATAAATAATGGCATGCTTATGTTAAACTCATTAAACTGAAATACCTATATTTACTCATTTGTTTTATTGCAGTAACATGGACATTATGTCATTATGCAAAAGCTACCTAAGGCCATAATCACTTTTTAAAGTGTACATTATCATTTTTATAATAACGACTTATTCACAGCGACCTGTATGACGATGAACCACATAATCTGAGACTTGTAATAAATGGAGGTAAGAAAGAAAAACATATTATCATTGTGGTGAAGATTTCTTTAAAGATGCAGTCATCGATTCCAATCCAACATACTTTTCGTCAAAATTCAGCAATTATCTGAGACGGGTGTGTCTTTATTAGTGTTGTTGCCTTGGCAATGCGCATCCATGAGTTCGGAGGGGCGGAGCTTCTGAAGGAGCACTGAAGGGAGGGCTGTACTTGTTTGGCTGTTGATATCAAATATAAATAAAGGTTCTTCAGAATCGATGACTGCACCTTTAAGGAGACATCCCTTTAACATCTATGGAATTAATCTCCAGAGTCTGCACTTTGTAAATGTCAGTAAGTTTTCTGAAACAGGAGAGTTTTCTGGACAGAAAATTCTGCACGTTCCAGTTTCTTGGTAACACGGCAAGCTGTATTATTTATTTATTTATTTATTTTTGCATTGTTAATTTCAAGAGCGGCGAAATAGAGGCTGGTTTGGGAATGACTGTTTATAGCAGCTGTAACATAAATGATAACGGAATGATATTCCGCATCATTAAATGTAACTGTGAATGGAAGTGTTGTTAATTAATTATTTTAAAATGCTGTTATAAGGAAAATAATCAGCTCCAGCATGGAACTCTGACTTGCATCAGGACTCGTCGCACTACTGTTGATTATTATCCGATGACAGCACGCTCCTGAGTGTTTTACTCCTTGCATTACATTATCTTAACATTTGTCTTGGTTTGAGGGTTTTCTGTACATGTCTGTTGTCAGACCTGTTTTCTCATCCACTGAGAAAGTCGTTTTATTTTCTTTAAAAATCTACATTTTTATTTTTGGCAGAGGTGCTCCTTTAAGGCTATGTTGCATTTGGGAAAATGAGTGCGATTGCAGAGCTGCCGAATAAGCCAATAAAATGCTGTGATCTGACGCTAACGCAGTAACTCTCAGTCCCAGACCTGCACTAACACACACTCCGTTCGGCTCCAACACACCTGATTCAGCTGGTCAGGTCATTATCAGGCCCTTCATGAGCTGAGTCAGGTATGTTAGAGGAGCCTTTAGAGAGATTTGCAGTGAAGGGAAACTCCAGCACAAAGAAAACACTGGCCTAATATTCAACATGTACACTAAAAAGACTGAATTAAAAAAAAAAAAAAAGATAAAGCAGTGCTATGGACTCAGGGTTGTGTATCGCTCTCCAGTATGAACATAGTGTGCTATAAATAGCAGCGGGATTCCACCTCTCCCCGCAGCCTTTACTACTGCTGCAGGATCCTTCATCTCTCTCTCTCTCTTCTCTTCTATTTCTTATCTTGCTTTTATCCTTTCTATATTTCCTCTACTCTGTTCCTCTCCTTCTCTTCTCTTCTTTTTCCCCCTTCCTATCCTGTTTTTTCTTTTACTTCTTCCTTTTTTCCATTCCTTTACTCTTCTATTCCCCTCCTTTTCTATGTTCTCTCCTGTTTTCTTTTCATGTCACCCTTTCCATTCCTCTTTTGCTGTCCTTCTGCCTTTCCTTATCTTCCCTTTTCCTCTAGCTTTCCTCTCTTCCTCTATTCTTTTTCATCTCTCCTCCCCTCCTGTCTCGTTTCTTTTTATTCGTCATGACAGAAACGGAATCGGAGACAGGAGAAGAGGGAAGGAGCCCAGTGAGATTGCGAATGACAGAAAATAAAGAGCTGAGGAGATGGTGGTGGGAGAAAGAAAAGCAAAGGGATGCAGGAAAGGAGATGAGAAACGCTGATAGAACGAGAACTCAGATGAGGAAGAGGAGATTGCGTGTGTGTGTGTGTGTGTGTGTGAGAGAGAGAGGGAGAGTTGGGAAGCCGCAGTGTTGTGGTCATAACGGGAGTGAAGCTGAGCTGTAATTCCGTAATTGCTGATGCCATCCAGAGGATTGAATGTAATGAAGGCTGCTGCTTACGGCCGGCTTCATTAGAGTGAGAGAGAGCGAGAGCGAGAGAGAGAGAGAGAGAGGAGGGGAATAGGAATATGATTGTGGATCGTGTCCAGGGAAATAAGCAGTGTTGAGACAGAGTGTATGTGAGAGAGAGAGAGAGCGGGAGAGGAAGGGAGAAGGTAGAAGCAGGCTTCATGTAGAGTGTAATAATGTTACTGCAGAGTCAGGGATCCCCAGGCCATGTGTTTCCTCATAAACACATTTCCACAGCAGCCGATCTGTGAGATGGGAGTTTCCAGATTCAGCCCGTTGCCTTTCCATTTCTCTTTTCCAGTCTCTCATATTTCACGTCGGTCTAACCGTTATACATTCAATATAACGAGTTGCCATTTCATCATGTACACATATCTCATAGTTGCACGTGGTAGGAATAAAACGACACACTGTAGCCTAGTTGCTTTTACCCTGTCCCTTAATGGAAATCGACTAAAGTAGGACCACTGCTAAGCAGATGTTATTAGGTGGAACATTCCATGATCATTTCACTTCAGCATGCACTTGTATCGAATGTTAATATCACATTATACCAGCTGAATGCTCGAATCTGATTGGTCAGAAGGTATGCATTATTTCCATATAACAGCACAGGTAGTTTCCGGCAGTAACATGAACGGTAAGTCAATATGAATGCGATTATTCTAATACGTTATTGTTTCTATAGTAACAGCTCATACACAACATTTGTACAGTGGATGCTCCACATAGTCTAAGACAGATTTAAAAACAGGTTGTTGACCCTTTAACCCCTGTTGCACACTTTTAAATTGTGCTTTGTCTAGGTAGAAATGTTGATTTTTGCTTTTAGTTAAGGTTTTTGACGCTTAAGTACATATTTCTTTTGTGGGAGTTGCTAATTTTTTAGCGTGGATGTGAGAAATGCTAATTGATGCGCAACTGGATCCAATGGTGCCACCTCTAGTAGTTAAAGGGTTAACAAAGTAATTCTTGTAATTGTTGATGAGATGAAGTATTTTTTGTTTGGAGATGTTAATATTTAACATTTATAGAAGGAGTCTCGGTCGCAAGTGCACTTGGTTATGCTTTCCGTTTTTCCAGTGAAATGACAGGCTGTACTTTTTGTCTGATTTTTGTGTATGCGAGAGAAAAGCTAGTGAAGAATGACTGATTATTGAAGCTATAACTTAGGAGCGAACAGGACCTAACTTGTCTCTCAGAGTTTCCACAGGTCATAGGCTCATAGCTTATTTGAACATAGATGAACCATTGAACGGATGAGTTATACGCAAGGTCAAATCTAGAATGGATGGATGGATGAATGAATTAAATGCAAGGTTGAAATCTAGAACTATTGGATGGGTGTATTATATGCAAGGCCAGATTTAAGAACTGATTATTTACAAGTTCAAAATTAGAACCATAGGATGAATGGATTATCAAGGTCCATAGAGTCTAGAACTGTGGGATGGATGGATCAATGGATGGTAGATAAATGGATTATATGCAAGGTTAAATGCGATACACAAATAAACTTACATTGATTAATATGCCAGGGGGGTCCCAGGTTTGATCCCAGGGTCGACCAGGGTGCATTTCTGTGTGGCATGTTCTCCCAGTGTTTGCATGGGTTTCATCTGGGTGCTCCTGTTTCCTCCCACAGTCCAAATACATGCGGATTAGGTTGATTGGCAACTTGAAATTGCCTGTAGGTGTGAATGTGAGTGTGAATGGTTGTTCGTCTCTGTGTGTCCAGCTCGTACCCCGCCTTGTGCCCGAAGTCGGCGGGGATTGGCTCCAGCTTCCCCGCAACCCAAAATGGATAAAGTAGTATGGAAAATGAATGAGTGAGTGAGTGTTTGAGTGAGTGTTCAATATAGGCGATACGGTGGTGCACTTGTTCGCACTGGCGACTCACATCAAGCACGTCTAGGTTCCAATCTGCTAGTTGTCTGGGGCCTGTCCTACATGAGGTTTTTATTGGGTCCTCTGGCTTCCTCCCGCAGTTTAATAACATGCAGATTAGGCTAACTTTTTACACTAAATTTCCCATAGGTGTGAATGTCAGTATGAATGGCTGTCTGTCTCTCTCTGTTAGCCCTGTGGTAGACTGGCGACCTGTCCAGCTTGTCCCCTGCCTCGCCCGGCCTGTCCACATCGGCCCCACATAGAAGAGGGAATAAAGATTTATGAGTAGAAAATATGCAAGGTCAAATCTAGAATTGTTGATTAGATGGATGGATTTTATGCAATGTTGAATCTAGAATTATTATGGTTTCTTTGGCTGTTCCTCAAAGCAACCATTCAACAGAGTAGTTCCTTATCACAAAGGCCTCCAAATTATAACATAATTATAACCCTTTTGGAATACTAAGAACATTTCATTATCCTAAGAGCCCCTCAAAAACCCTTTTTTCTAAGAGTGTAGATGATGTATTTGGATAGTTGCATGAACGGATACAAGGATAGAAGTATCTCTGGTGACTATATTACATTATTGTCAGTATTATTTTCACCACTACGGACCTTATTATAAAGTGTGGTTTAACAATGTTCGTGCCCATTTTATGATCACCCTGAGGAGGAAATAAACATGCACTCTAGCTGACAGTATCATGTTTCTGCTTTAAGTTTCAAGGGACGGTGTTATCAGAGCACGCACTTTAATTCAATAACCCCAGCAGTGTGTTTCATGCTGGATTAGGCTTGCGCGTGAAATCTTCTTCACTACCTGCAGTGTTAAAGGCAGAGTGTGTGGTCTGTTCATGCCGAGGTCACACAGAGCAGGCAGGAGGAAGAGCTGAGCCGGCAGATTTGTGATGCCCCTTCACCTCTGGCGAAGAAGCAGCCAAGTGTGTCCAATACTGTAGGAAAGCAATAGAAACAATAAGATATGTAGCTACGTGTATTTATGTCAATATCAGGTGTTAAGTCATTAAGAAATAACATTTAAAACTGTCTGCTCTAGTTTCTCGAATAGACTTTAATGACTTAGCCGCATAAGCCTTGTGGCCTCTTTACAAAAACAAAAGAGCACTAGCCATCCAAACCCGATCAACTGATGAACTGAAGAAGTATCACATTAAATCCTGTTTTTAATTTATATAACGGGCTGACAGAGGGAACAAGGCAACTAGAGCTGCAATGAATGAGCCAAGCTGGATGAGTGTTGTGTGTGCTTTGTTGTATATAGACCATTTTGGGGTTTAAAACCTGGAGTAGCAGTTGCTCATATGCATTAATGGTAGCTTTTTTGAAGGGGTTTGTCATTGTGCAAAGAAATCAATAACACATTAGCACTCACTGTAGCGAAGCAAACATAATTATCCTTTTACATTTTTACTAAACACGTAACGGTGCTCAACATGACACAGGGCTTTGTGTTCACTTTGCTATAGTTAGTCCCCCATAAAGCCATTAGAGTCAGAGAAGGGCGAATCTCTCAAACCAATCCACAGCATCAGCACTTTGAGAATGCAATGCCCTTACATGACAACAGCAATAGGAAATACACACGGTGATAAGCCTAGCTGTGGTTCGGGTTTCTCCCAGCCTCAGTATTGTTTGTGCAAGCAAAGTCACAGTGCTGAAGTCTCTGGAGTGGAACATTTAAATTCAGCCATTTTCTTTTATATAATAACCAGAGTGAAATTTCACCAAACATTCTGCCCAGTATTTCTGTCAGTTCGGTCATAGCTAATATACTAACCAGTAATCTGGCAGCGTCTGCATCACACTGCAGCTACCAAAGCCAAGCAAAAATAGTAATTTACTGACATAAATTGTAGATTTTTGTGTTGAGCTAGGACCTTTACTGGGTAAGTATCCACATAAAATTTTATTCACTGCATTGTTTCAAACTTGTGGATTGAATTGAAAAGCATTAACTGAAAGATCCTTAGCTAAATTAGCTAGCTTGCCTTTTTGTCTTACCTCTCATAGCTTCAGTTAGGTGTAGTTCTGTAAGTAAGCTGACTCAGTCTTTAAAAAAAAAAAAGGGCACTGTTGTAGCCAGAGCAAATGTACATGTGTAAAAAAGGATTAAATAAATAAATAAAAAATACACATGGGGTCTGTAAATTGAACCATAACTGTGTCCCGTTCCACCCATTTCTATCTGACAAGTGTTGACGTTTCTGGCTGTATAGTTCCGTCCAAAAATTCCAAAAAGGGCATGACGAAAAACTGTTATCAAACACTGTATTCAGCTGATCCTTATTATCATATAGTGTTGCTGTAAAAATCTAAAGAGACAGCCCAGGTCAATGGGACAGAACATTGCTGAAGAGTGAACAGGACATGAGGGTTAAATAGACAGCAAAGGAGCCTGAAGAGTGTCTTATGGAGCGTGTCGCCCCTCGCATTTGTGTAATACGCACATTATTCATCGGTCCAATCAGCCAGCTGCCATTCGCCATGGCTCCTGTTACATCGGTGAATTATTCAGGGAATTATTTAAGTGCCTGTAATCACAAAGGAGGCTGATGGGTAATACACGCAGAGAAAGCTTCCAGAGCACACCTCCATATATCTACTGAAAATAAGGAGATGAAACAACGTAGAAAGAGGAAGAGGGGAATGAGGCGTGAAACAGAAAAGGACAATGAGGAGAGAGCGATTTTGAAAGAAAGCTTGCAAAGGAGATTCCTGTATTCTTTTTTTTTTTTCAATGTAGTTTATTAGTTTATTTTACAAGGCCACATTAATCAAGGTTTTAGCTAGGTCAGAACATCAGCGTAAATGTGCCAGCGTCAGCTACAAGCTAATTATCAAATTAAAAAGTCAGGCCACATTTTTCTCACGAGCATATTAAAGAGATAGTTTGGCCGAAAATGAAACTTGCTGTTTTGTTCCCCCTGACTACAAGTGTAGTCATTCAGCCAAAGCATGTTTGCTTCATGAAGTCTAATTTTCTGCTTTTGTACAGAATCTCTTTCAACATTGCATTGTTTCTTGCTCATACACATTATTCAAATTATTCAGTAACTACTATGTGTAAGCAACCCCCAAATTCTTTCTGCTTTACTGTAGGAAAATATATACGGTGTACACGGTGAGGGGAAATAAGCACACACTTTTCTTTTCATAAACATAAACAAAGATTTCTTTACAAAATGAATTTGATATGGAAAAATTTGTATTCAGACACTGTATTCAAAGGCTATGTATATGTAAAGTTTACTTAAAAAATAAAGTTCTAGATATAAATGATTCAGCAAAAAAGGTTCAGATGCCCGTTGCACCTAGTATCATTATAAAACACGCCGCCATTGGTTGGGAAGATGTCAAGCAAACACATAGCAATCATGATGAAATTGAAGGACCTTCCTGAAGTCCTTAATGACAATATTATTAAACAACACTTGAAAGGAAAAAGAGCCATAGCAAAAACATCAAATATCTCTGCCAGTAAAAATGTTCGATATTATACACGTGGAACGTTCATGGAACCAGAACTAATCGCCCCCGAACAGGTGTGCCATGCAAGATTTCACAACGCACTCTCAGACTAAGGATGACGAATGTAAGAGAGAAGCTGTAAGTCACTCAAAAAGAGGTGTAGGACAACCTGAAGGCAGCAGGAACAGTTACCCTGAGAATAACAAGCAATGAACCACACCACAATCATCTCCCTTCCTCCCTTCCTAAAAAAGCCCAGGTGTGTGCATCTAAAACTTTTGTTTGCACACAAACATTTACACATATCAAATCTTTGGGAACAATATACAATATATTACATTTCTGTACATACTCTTTGGTCATAAATCAGCACATCATCTTTGGAGAAAGAAGCATTGTGGGTATGATCCCAAGAACATCATATCCACAATGAAGTACATGTGAAGGTGCGAGCATCATGATGAGCATCATGGGGCTTCTTCTCTGCAAACAGTACTGGGGCATTATATGTCATCACGATACTGGAACGATGTATCGGGACACACTAATCTCATCCTCCAAGAAACAGAAACTGAGGACAAGATGGATGTTTCAACAAGATAACACCACCATTGAGAGCAGAAAGTCATACCACAAGATGCAAACCACTCATCAGCAGTAAGAATCTGAAGGCCAGATTGGAATTCATAATGAGTTAAAAAAAAGTCCTGGAAGTAAGTATAACCTCTACCAAAGTGACGGAAAGGCCAATGTGTAGAGAAAGAAAGGATCTGCTCCTGATCCAAAACATACGATCTCATCAGTCAAGCACGATGGGGGTAGTGTCATGGCTTGGGCTTGCATAGCTGCTTCTGGAACAGGCTCACTAATCTTTATTGATGATGTAACTCATGATGGTAGCCTTAGAATGAATTCAGAAGTCTACAGAAACGTTGTCTGTCGCAGAAAATGCATCCAGTGTAATTGGGAGGAAATTCATCGTACAGCAAGACAGTGACCCAAAAACACACTGCCAACACAACAAGGGATTTGTCAGGGGAAAAAGTGGAAGGTTTATATTGGCGACGTCAATCACCAGTGGAGCCTGCATTTCACCTCCTGAAGAGGAGACTTCACCCCAAAACAAACACCAACTGAAAGAAGTTCTGGTACAAGCCTGGAAAAGCATCACAAAGGAATAATGGAGACGTTTGGTGATGTCAGCGGGTTGCCAGTTTGATGCAGTGTATTGCAAGCAATTACTACGTTTTATTTATTTAAGTTACTTTATGACTATCTGTTCATATACTGTTGCTCACCTTGGGTGGTCTGCCACCAAAGGTGCCATATTATATCTAGACGTAAATCTAGATGTCTTCAGTGTTTAGCCGAAACAATAGAATTGGCTGTTCCGGTACTTTCAGAGGAGACTGTGTCTATGAGATTTCAGTGAGGAAAATGTCAGCAATGGATATGTTAAAGAGAAATTAAAACAGACAAACAGAAAAGGAGTGGGCTGGAAAGAGAGCTCTTCCTGTCTAATCCTCAGCTCAGAGTGGTGGGTGGAATATAGTTGCAGTGGCTTCATTAGTTAGCGTTCCTCCAGTATTCATGGAGGTTTTAATAAAACATCAATACAACAGCAGGCGCTGAGTGGAGCTGCTCAGAACTTCAACAGATACTAAGGAGGCCAGGTAAATGAGTGGAGTGGAGAAGCGCTGTAGTTAAAGAGGAAAAAAAGGACAAGACGAGACTGCACTGATGACCATACAGGTATTGAATCGTGAATACAGAAATATTTCACATCTTTCTGATGCAACTCACCAGTTTATGACCAAATGGATTGTATTTGAGCTTTGAAGTCTTGTTCAAATATTTAGTAGTGGAATTGTGAGGTAATATCAGACATGCAGAACATCTGGATTATTGGTAACATCACTAGACAAAATGCAGGCAGCTAGGTGAGGAGGTAAGGGGCCAAACATGTTATGATGTTACTTATTGTTGACTAAAGAGGAGGAAGTAGAGCGCCGATGGCCAGCAAAAAGCGTAGGCTATTCTAGGTGTACAGATTCGTCCCAAGTCTAAAGGATTGTTTTGAAGAATTGATTTGATTGAAAAATGCCCACAAGCACCTGTTTATTTTTAAAATACATATATGAAAATGTCCCCATCATACATCCTCTATGCCCTATCCCCCCTGTTCTTGAAATCTGGTGTAGCATGACTTGTGTGTGCATGTTAGAACCTGATATATTTTAACACAAACTTCATAGTTCCTGAGGTTTAAGGCAGAATCGAAGTGAGAAATTATCTCCTTCTGATGTGATTTGTAGCCTATATATTTCTATTATTATTATAGCTCTATTTTCTTAATATGGGATTTGGTTTTACTATTTTATTAAATTATGTTACTGAGTCAAACAGTGACTTATCAAGATAAGGATATGATGATTTGTATCTTTTAAAAAATTACACTTTTAAAAATAACCGTGTAATCCAAGAGAACATTCATTTAACCACTCAGAAAATTGTGTTATCCCGAGTTAACTTTTGCAAGGTTTCTTTTTGCTGATGGAGAATTTTTTTGCAAAGAATTCGCAAATACACAAACCTGGCATCCTTGCTAATGGCATGAGAACATGAAGGATATTTGAATGATGCACTCACCATCTACTTTATTAGGAACACCTGTACACCTGCACAGTCATGCAGTTATCTAATCAACCAGCCCATAACAAGGCATCAGCACAATGCATAAAATCATGCAGATACACATCAAGAGCTTTAGTTAATGTTCACATCAAACAACAGAAGTGTGATCTCTATGACATTGATTGTTGGTACGAGACAGGATGGTTTGAGAATTTCACAAACTGCTGATCTGCTGCGATTGTTACACACAGGAGTAATGCAGAATGGTGTGAAAAACAAAAACATTGAGTTTGCCTTGTTGAGGAAAATGGCCAGATTGGTTCAAGCTGCCAGTAAGTATATAGTGCATCATATCATTACTTGTTACAACCATGGTGAGCAGAAAATGGCATCTTATGTTATCGTATGTTCACAACATATCGAAACTCAAAGTGGATGGGCTACAACAGCATACAACTATATCAGCTTTCACTGCTGTCAGCCAAGAAAAGAAATCTGAGGCTAATCTTTGGCACAGACTCAACCAAACTGGACAAAAAAAATTACCTTGCTTTTTCCAGTCTTCAACTGGTCAATTTTAGGAAAATCCCAGATTTCTGTACAAAATTTATCCCCACTGCATGTGTGTGTGTGTGTATATATATATATATATATATATATATCCATACATACACACATTCAAATACATGCACACACTTTCCCTCATCGTTAGTCTTTTGTCCTTTCATCTTACAAAGTCGTTTATGTATTATTTGCAATTCTAAGCTGTTTTTTTTATCGTCCTACTTCTTGTCCTTCATGTCTCTGGAGTTTTCTGGTTTCAATCGCAGCCTGTTTGTTGTTGATGTGATTCGGGATTTGTCTGTGATTACTGTGTCCGCCTGTAAGATCATGACATAGATTATTAGAAAATCCTAAATGAAATTGCATTCATGCATCACAACTAGATTAAAAAGGGAATCTATTAGATGCTACCTTGCTTCTACAATCACTGGATAATTTATTTAAAATAAAACATACCATATAAGTAACTCTGTAGGTGTGCAGTGGCTGAATGAATGTTTCTGCATAATTCGTCAGCCCTCCTCCACCCTATGCATCAGTAAAACAGATTCTTTCTGTCAACTGGTGTTTTGTTGAGAGCTGCTCCAAAATCTCCTATAGGTGTTCAGATGGGTTGAGATTTGGAGACAGTGAAGGCCTTAGCATGTGATTTACATTATTTTAATCTTCTTCAAACCATTCAGGGAGCTCTCATGCCCTGTGGATGTGGGCAGGGTCATCCTGGAAGAGAATCTATTAAGAAGTGATCAATTAGAAGAATGATGTATTGATTTGCAGCTCTAAGAGGACAAGTAATCCTGTACCATGCAAAATGTCCTTCACTGTACATATAACAGCCACCAAGTCTCCCTTTAATGTCACCTGTTCGTATAATGAAACATATTTGACGATTAATATATCCTGTGCTCAACATTATGCAATGTTCATTGACACACATTTCCTAAACAAATATGGCACTTTTGTCACTTCAGAAGGGATCTGAATAAATAGACGTAGTTTATGACGTTTTAATCAATGTGATAATTTCCTAATAATATGTTTTTAAAAAAAAACAATGTGCTGTACAGTATATGTACAGTATATTATCCCTATCTTATTAGACATAAGTAGACAACTGAAACTAACAAGTAACACTATATTTCTGTCACTGAATCTCAAACTGTGTTCCACTAGGCACTGTGAGACATTTGTGTTGGTATGGTTAAACAGGTTAGAAATGTAGAACCTTGCTAAAAATCAGTGATTACAAAAACATGACTGTGGGTAAAAAAAAAAAAAAAAATCTGAAATATTGGAATACAGTGATAAAATGTTGATCATGGTGATTTTTTTTCATTTTAAGAAAGTGACATGATTCTCCTATTTTTGGGTTTATGTGACACAAGTACATTATATAGTGCTACTGACATTGAAATAATATAAATTATAAACATTTGTCCTCCATTTTTAAAGGGATTTGACAGCACTAGTGTATACTAAACTCTATCCTCTGCACTGCACTCTGGTAATGCCTAGCTCAGGCACACTCTGGGCTTCTGTTCCTCTGCAGCAGGGAGCGAAGTGCGGCTGAGCTACCCCATTAAAGAAGGGCCCTTCATTTAGGATATGAGAATCAAATGAAACCAAAATGAAAGATTATTTTTTATATTTTATTAAAAATAAACCTCAGGAGCTCAGGATCCATGCCCCGTGTGTTTACACGTGTAGAGCTGTATATGATTGCACATACAGTATTGGCATCCTTGTGGTCAAGTTTGTGTGCTGTGCGAGTATCCTGGGTTTTTCCCTGTGAGTCCATGTGTAATAGAGCTGCTTCTATGATGTGTGTGGGTTTATGTGTGTGTGTGTGTGTGTGTGTGTGTGTGTGTGTGTGTGTTTGCTGATAGATGCTGCATTCCCTCTACGCTCCGAATTAACAGGGTTGCTAAGAAACGGCGGGTTTATATTAGATCAGCTTATCTGCTTTTATTGCTGTTACTATATTTTCCCTCAGCACCGTGCAGCCTTTATTCATTTGGAAATTTACCCGAGCCTCAGATTAAAGGAAAAGCTGTGTATGAGTACGAGTGTGTGTATACGTATGTATCACTTCACACCATCCTCATCCTCTTTTACCTCTCTCTGACAAAAAAAGAGAAGATGCAGGGGTACCATGTAAGCTCACAGCTACTGGACATGTTTCATTCCCAAAACACTGAGGAGATAGGAGGCCAAACACCGCATGATGTTGTATATGATTGGCTTAATGAGAGGAAGCAACACTTCGATACATCTAGTTTCAACCCTTTTTTGGCCGTACAACGGGGCTCACAAACCTAAACCTGGCTTTACACTGTGATTTTGTGCATGGTTTTTGTTGTAGAGAGCAAAAGGCAGATCATAAAGGAATTCCTTGGTTGTGAGTTGCGGTCTTAGAACGCGTAGTTCACCGAGTTAGTGCCATCGTGGCCAAAGACAACGTTCCGGCAGTGATTACATAAAAATCGATTGTGACTGAAGGCCACAAAAAGGGGCTCAACATAGGATGATACGAAACTCAGGGCAGCTGTAAGATTTACACTGAAGATGGTCACATCAACAGGAAGTCCAAATATGGCAAGAACATCTACTAAACTCTTTATTAGACACACCTGTCTTGGTTATCAGTTCAACACTCGGTTTCTGAACACAGCACCACTGGATGTTTGGTTGGTAAACTGCAGCTGATACACCATTACACTTACATTGATGATGATGATAGGGATGATCATGATGATGAAGTTGATAGTGGTTTGAATCTGACAGTGAGGACCACAGCAATGCACAGATCACAGCATTTCCTGCTCTAACATATCCAAGTCATGTACTCATTAACACACCCTGCACAAGCTGAGTCAGGTGTGCTAAAGTGGAACAACTCACTCCAACTAAAGTCTGACACTCATGAGCTTAACTAGTCTGTGTAAGAGAAGGATCCGTTATTTAAAGCAAAAAGCTATTTAGTGCATTATATGTCAGTGTGTGTGTGTGTGTGTGTGTGCGCGCACACGTAAGGACATGTCTGGAGAGTCTGGGTCGTGTCTAAGGTCAGGATCCTCCATCTTGTCCTTGTTACTGTGCAGATGGAGAAGCAGCAGGAAGGCACTTAGCGAAGTGCTCACTCTGAGTGCGTCTTGGACGAGACCTGCGTGTCTGTGCTACACTGCCCAGTGTGAGCTGCAGCAACGCCAACATGCAGTGTTTATTCTCCTTCAGATCAACCCTTCATTTATCTAATTAACACTATTCTCTAAATGGCATTTCAGCTCACAATAGGATGACGTTTGAAATTTGTGGTCTTGAGTTCATAACTAGAACTCAGCAGGGTATATGGTGTATTATACCACACCTCTGTTGAATTCTTGCATCTGAGTGCTCAGAAGGTGTTGATTAATTTTCTGTACCAGCATGGCTCTGAAGCAGTATCATCTGCAAGGCAAATCACAGCTTTATATTTATCTGTTCTTTCTTATATGTTATCATTTCCATACTAACTCATTCACACTTGTCTGGTGGGCACTCCATATAACCTAATGCTAAAAATTTGTTGACTTGTTGAAATTTTCTCTACGGAGATATTTATTCAACATTTATAGACGGAATATCGAGTGTCAGTGCTTTGTAACCATCAGTAGGTTTTATGCCATGCGAGAGTCTTTAGGACAGGGAACCTTATGATTTCTGGCTCATGACTGAGCTGACTTTTTTTTTTTTGTCTTATCATCTTATAAACTTTATAAGCTGCTATAATGTAAGTGATAAGTAATAACTAGTCTCACGGCATTCCACATATTAGATATAACTATTAAAATGTATATATGTTTTGTCATGATTTGTCTATGATTTGTCATTCATTAGTAAATTAAAAGTTGTTATTTTTGGTAAATTGCTGTGGTGTAAGAGGACTCAAGGTTTTTGGGACTTCATGTATCAATTTTGCGAACATCATTACTTAGTTTTGCAGTCTTGAGTGTATTTTTTTACTGCTAGGCTCTGTTTGAAATTGCAGTGAGCTGTGAGTTGGCTTGCAAATGTAACATGGAAAATAATTTGAACATTAAGAAATAGAGCGATGATGTATGTAACATATCCACCTTATTTTAAATTGTGAAGGTGACTTCAGTCATTTTCACACTTGATAAGGGCAGTTTGAGCCCTGAATTGGTGAAATGTGAACACTGTTTTCAAGCCTAGGAGCGGTCCATAGAACCTGTTGAAAAGAGTGGTCAGGGATTCTATTCAGCAAAACACCGGAGCAGTCGGCATCAGGTGTGGAAGCTGTTCGAACTTGGAGCCGCATGCTGAGTAATGTGATTTTGTTGAATTTTTCATGACTGTTTCTACTTTTATGATTCCAGAGGAAGAGACGTTATGGCTATTGATACACAAAAACAGACCTTCGTAGGACTGGATCACTGTAATTTGCTCACCTTTGTGATGCAGGTGCTTGTGCTGAGAGCATAACTAAAAAATGCAAATCTTGTGCTGGCCTGCAAAATCTTCTCATATGAGAACAGCTCCTTGTTTGCGGGTGTTTCTGCATGATGACATGCCATTTCTTTGCCACTTGAGTATTGGTACCAAAGGAAAACTTTGCAAACCTGCATGCACAAAAGTGATATATGAAATTGCTCGATTCGCATTTTGCATGTGAATGCAAACCTGGGATTATGAGCTCCTCGCCCAGAATCCAGATATTGACTATGCATTCGACTATTTGACCACATGTGCTTCATTGATTTATCTAATATCAGCTTCCCCAACCAGGAAGGCAGTCAAGCTAACAGTTACATCAGAAAACACTGAAACTGTTCATAAGAATTCATTATATTATCTGTTATTCAGTGACAACAGTCCAGGCAACTAATAAAGTCAATGGTTAAAAAATGTAGACAGTGCTTGGAGATTATAAAGTGTCAAACACATTACAGACAGTGTTAAGAGATTACAGAGAGAGTTCAGACATTAGAGACAAATGTCATCTGTCTAATGTCTTACATCTAAAAACAATGCCTGTAATGTCCAAACATCGGATATTAGACTGTTGTTAATGTCTAAGGGCTCTCTATAACTGCCAGCGTTTGAAGAGTATAGAAAATGTTTAAAGATTGTAGATAGTGTTGAGTCTTCATGCATTTGAGACTGTGTGGAGATTATATTTAGATAATAAAGACGGAGATTATGGAGAATGTTTATACAGAACATACAGTATTTGGAGATTATGCAGAGTGTTTAATAATAATAATAATAATAATAATAATAATGTTATTTTGCGACCTAGGTATTGTCCTGGTTGAGAACCCCAAATGGCCTGAAGGAAGAAGCTCCTCTTCATTCTCTCCATGTTGGCCTTGAGGGAGCAAAAGTCCTTCCCTGACCTCAGCAGGGAGAAGAGTCCATTGTTGGGATGGCTGAGGTCCTACGTTATCTTTCTGGTCTTGGTCCAGCACCACTTGGTGTAAATAGATTGCTGGTCAGAGAGCTCAGTGCGGATGATGCGTTCAGCTGATCGCACCACTCTCTTGGGAGAATGTCTGTCCTGCTTGGTGCTGTTACCAAACCAGGTGGATTTCCTGTCAGGATGCTCTCCTGAGACAGTGTTTGGAGATTATACAGAGTGTTTAGGCATTAAAGACAATTTTTGGAAATTATAATGTTTGTATATTAAATGCAGTGTTTGGAAATTACCGTGTTTGTATATTAGAGACTGTGTTAGGAGATTATACAGAGTATTTAGACATTAGATACAGTGTGCGGAGATAATACAGAGTGTTTGGAAATTCTACAGTGTTTGGAGCAAGTGTTCAGAAATCCTGTAGATTATTTCAACATTGGTGTTTTTATTATTTCAACACATTTGCTGTTTGGATATTATAATGCTAGGTGATTAAAGAAAGTGTTTGATGATTATAGAGCATGTTTGTTCAGTTCGTCTTGTCTTTTCCTCTTCCTCCCCTGTTCACCATTTTGTGTTGTGTGCAGTGCTTCTGCACAGGACGACATTAATATTCCTTTGAAGAATGTTTCTGCCACTCTCTCTCTCTCTCTCTCTCTCTCTCTCTCTCTCTCTCTCTTTCTACTGCAGCACTCCTAAGCTCACAACAATTACTACTGCTGTTGAGAGGAGCATTGTTAGGAATTCCCCTCGCATACACATACGCGCACGCACAAGTACATGTACACACTCATACACACACACACACACACACACACTCAGTTCTGCAAGGTGCCTGGTGATTGGGTTAATGGCGGTTCCTGCCTTCTTTAAAGAGGAGTGTGTGGGTTATTTTTAGCTGAGGGAGTTAACAGAGAGAGGAGGCGAGTGGTACTGCAGTTCCTTTAATGCAGCATGCAGTGTTTCGACACTAGGGCAACTCTCTCTGCTTCTGTCATCTTACACACACACTTTAACCCAGCATTATATTCATATCTCTTCAGCAGTATATGCACATATTCATCCAGGGCCTAGAGGTGTATTTTTACAGACAATCTATTACTCATCTCAGCAGTACAATGAATGAAGTACGTTTGATATAATAATCAGTTGTTTGAAACCTTTGAAAAGGGGTAATTTTAAGGACACCTTTGAATTGCAACTAACCTGCACAATGACCCAGGGCAGGTGCTCAAATTTAAAAAGGGGCCCATGGATCAAGATGTTAGGTCACCACCTACAAAGTAACGTGTAGTTGACCTGACTATATCAACCAGGAGAATATCAAACAGAATCTTATAATGAACCGTATATATACTACGTATAATCATACTTTTCGACTACACTTTAGATGAGTTTTCCATTTATTTATGTATTATTGTAATTATTACTTGAAGATCAGTTGCAAACTATCCTCAAGTTGTTTCTTGTCAGTCTCTGCTGGGGCACTAAGCAGAGAAGAATGCACACCAGAAAGCATTTTATAACTAAACACATGCGGTCCAAACTAGTTACCAAAATGATCAGAGAACTAGTTTAAAACATGACCTTCAGAATCACACCCACTATGTTACTGGCTAACCTGCTGCTTTACTACTGCTAATGAAGTGTAATACTAAAGGTATCAGTATAATGTAACAGGTGAATTCTGACCCGACTGTGGCATAAATTAATTAATCTCACCACCTCTTAATGTCCTGCAGTAGCCGTCTCAGTATGAAGTGCACAAATGGCTCGCATCTTGTGTCACATCAGATAGTTATAACGGTTCAGATTTTTAAACTGGCAGGTATGGAGAACAAGAAATTACTTTCTGTTAGCCAACGTCACTCACTGCTGTTCTTCAAATTCACAAGTACGTGCCAGCTGGTGGTTGTGTGCTTAATGTATATTGGTTAATGGGTCCTTCTCTTGCAGAAACAACTCCTTGTTTGAAGAAACAACAAACCCATGACCACTGGCAACTTCAGCCTTTTGCTAATGAATGTCAGGCCTTTAACAAAAAAAAAGACACAAATAATGGCATAATGGCCGTTGAGGGGGAAAGAAAGCCCAACCCACCATCCATAAGCCTGTACTGTTTATCCGACAGGAAGCTGGAGACAGTCCCAGCTGATTTTGTCAGGGTTCAGGGTCATCTAGAAGGACAGCAGTATGGACTATAATGTTTGCAAATTTCTAACCATTTACTTTCACCATAATGTTCTTGACTTTATTTTGCACAGTAAGTTTAGGGATGAGGTTTGTGAATGTACCGTGATGATATTCTTTGCACAGGTCCTAGAAAACCAGTATCAGAATATACTTACTGATATAGACTTCAAAGCACTTGTGTAAGTCGCGCTGGATGAGGGTGTCTGCCTAATGTCGTAAAGGTAATGTATAATGTACCTTTTCTTATGACTTTATCTGTAGGAGATTGGACAAAGTCTGCTTCTCTCTCTCTCTCTCTCTCTCTATCTCTCTATCTCTTTCTCTGTTTCTTTCTCCTTCTAACACTTTGTTTCCCCGTGTCTCTCGGTCTCTTTCTTTAGCTTCCTCTACTTTTGACAGTGTGCGTAAGTGTGACTCATGTGGTCGACACCTGCTCAGCTGTCACTGGCTGTTGGACTGTGTGTGTGCGTGTGCGTGTGTGTGCGTGTGTGTGCGTGTGTGTGCGTGTGTGTGTGTGTGAGGTGTTAGACTATGGGGACTGTAAATTAAGTTATTTATAAAAATTGATGACAACAGTTAAATATATTTGATTAGTTTATATTAGGATTTATTTATTTTTTTTGCAATAGGGTATTTTCCAGACTTTGTACTATATTCCAGGTCATACAACATATTTTTGCTTGTAAAAACAAAAAAAGCCCATTAAGCTCGTTAATGTGCTTACAGGCAAAAGGAAAACTATTGCTAACTTAACATTGGAAATCTTTAAATAACTGTGTCTTTAAAGTGATAACATGAGCCTCACTTTTGTCTTTAGCACACAGCGCAGTACACTGTTGAAAGAAATCTCGTCCCTGACTGGTTTTGTGTCTCTGTAACAGCAATATTTTAATGCATTATGTTTCTTTTGTCTTGTAGTGAGCGACAGCTGTTTTCGTAACCTTGCCGAGGATCGTAGTGGCATCAACCTCAAAGACCTTGTGCATGACCCCTCCCTGTGAGTGAACACACACACACACACACACACACACACACACACACACACACACACACACACACACACACACACACACA
>JAQQZR010000020.1:9951347-9962393 GCA_030068235.1 Notoglanidium macrostoma | reverse complement strand
CCACACAGAAAGGCACCCTGGGTGACCCGGGGATCGAACCCAGGACCTTCTTGCTGTGAGGCGTCAGTGCTAACCACTGCACCACACCACCGTGCCGCCCCATCACATTAATTCAACAGAAAATACTCAACATTTAATACTGTCGCTCCTGATCACTCTTGTAACTTAACCAGCTCAGTAATTAAAATAATAATAATAATAATCTACCATTATATGCATCCTTAACTTATTGAATGTCAACAGTATTTTCTTTTTCAGTTTGCATAGATTGCAGACAAATGTGCCATTCCATTGCCATGTGAATCATAAACGGGCATGAATGTTCAATCATCTTGTTTTCATTACTAGGAGAATGCATCCTCTTTAGCTGTAGCATAATCCTGTTATTCTCCAGACACCTGAGGCACACACAAGTGTGCATTGTACACTAATTAGAAATATGGAATTCAGTTCCTGACGGATGCAACAGTTTGCACATAGCAGTTCGTTTGATTCAAAAATAAGATCGGACTGATTATGTGAAAAGAGAAAAGGGAACTTGGAGAAAAGTAGCTTTGTCACTGGAAAAGCTACATTATTTTGAAAATAGGTTAGATGCTTTCATTCTGTTGAAAATGTAGTTAGGCTAATAGCAGCACTACTTGTAGCTAGCTAGTCCTGAACACTGGTTACCACCATAAATAAGACAATACTAATTGAGTAGTAGTAATTGAGCTGCCGGTTTTACTACTAGCCTGTTGCACCCCCGTTTCTGACCTTCCAGAGGCTTCAGAAGGTTGTTTGGAAGAACGCATTAATCAGTGTTAAACATCAATTCAGACTATTCCACTCTGATGGGGGGGGATACCTGGGGTAAACACTGATTGTAGAGATTTGAGGGTGTTGGGATTTGGATTGGGTGTGTGGTGCAAGGTTAAGTAGCACATTTCTCTCATACCCACAAATAAATTTTACTAAAGCATCTTTTGTGAATTTGTATAACACTAAAAATATGTGAGGAAACTTAGGTGATGAGTCTAATATCAGAGAGAGAGAGAGAGAGAGAGATCGTAAAGAGGTAGTGTGTCTGAGAGTAAGAGGGAGAATAATGGAAAAATGGTGAAAGAGGTAGTGCAATATTTACCGAGAGAATAAAGATGATACAGATGTAAGAAAGAAAGATTATTAGAGTTAAAGAGAAAGAAGCAGAGAGCAATAAAGAGAAAGGGAAGAGAGGAAATATGGTCAGAAAGAGAAAAAGAATGAGAAGGATAGGAAGAGAGTAGGTGGAACGAGAGAGATGGGCAAGAGATAAAAGGCGAGACAGAAAGAAGGACAGAGGAAGAGAAGGTGAGAGAGAGAGAGAATGAGATACAGAAAGAGGGAGAGGGAGACAGAGCAAGAGGAAAGAGGAAGGACAGAGGGAGGTGTGGCCGTGTCCCCCTATGTGTGTGAGTCGTGCTGAATCCTTCAGTACACACACACACACTGTGCATTATTAATAAGCGGTACAGCAGCAGATGGGCTGTTATAGAGCCGAGGCAGGAGGAATCCACATCTGCACCACAGCTGTGTATCTGACCGAGAGAAAGAGAGAGAGAAAGTGAAAGGGGCACTCAAACTCTCTCTCTCTTTCACACCTCTCTCCCTATCTGGCTCATCTTCTCACCTCCCTGTCTCTCTCGCTTTCACTGTCTCAGCCCGTCTCCCTCGTCCCCTCTCCGTCACACTCTCTCAGCTCCTCCCTCCCTCCCTCCCTCCCTCTCTCACTCTTTATCTCCTCTCTTTTCTTCATGGGCAACGACCAGGGCTTCTAGGCCACATCTGGTGTATGTGAAGGACAAACAGAACTGGGCCAACACAAAAAAGAGGAAAAAAAGAAGAAAGTAAGAGACAGTGTCCTTTTGAAAAGTCTTGGAAGAAACGGCATCTATAATACACAGGTGTGTAGAATGGGTGTCAGTCTCTTTTTACACACCTGGGGTATGATGCAAAGCATAATCACTGTTACCACAGAAATGTTGATTGATAGTTCAACGAATGCATAACGATCTTATATTATTTAAAGAGCATGTCATCCATTTTATTGGTTTATGGTTACAATTATAATCCTATAAAATGTATAGAATAAAAGTTAGTTTTCATTTATTTACTCAGTAATGTTGCTATGTATCTTGAATGTATATTTCTTACACTAGTGTTCTATTTAAAATCTGCTATTTTGCTATTTTTCAAGTGAAGTTAAATCCCAAATGGCTTTCTGTTTGCTGTATACCGTATGCTCACTACATAGGGTATAACATAATGGGTATAACAAAATCTAACCAGATTTGTATTTCCTGAAGCAAATGCTGTGTTTAGTGCCCAAAATAAGATGAAAGTGAAAAATAGAACATGGGACAGTGGGATTAAAATGATGAAGAGAAAAAGCAAGAAAGAAGGGTGTCAATGAAAGATTGTGTACAAATAGACAAAAAAAGAAAAAAAGCTGAGAAATGACACAGAAATAACTAAGCAATATCTCTGTCCTACTTCAATGAGCTTCAAAATCTGACAAGATCAAAATTGCCAAATTATGACGCAAAGCAACACAGTCTGACTCTGAAGAAGGGCACACGGTGCAGCCGTGACTTAAAATAGTGCACACTAGAGGGAAAAAAGGTCTTACATAAGACCTGTCTACACCTTAAGCCCTGGAGGCTTCCTTCAGTTTAACACACTCTGTGATCAGGCCACTAGAGGGCGGCATGACATGCAACAGACACACGTTCGCACACACAAACAAAGTACTGGTTGGTTGATGTTTTGATGATGGTGGTGTTATAGAGCTGTCTAACACATTGTTCCATAATTATTCCTAAGTGTTTAATTTGTTTGAGATCTGGTGATAATGAGTGTTAGAACATTTTATTTATATAATTTTCAGCCATAACGAAGCCATATCAGCCATATCATATCAGTGGGCGGGGTCATCATGACCGACACCACTCCCATCACGATAGAAACGGTTCTTCGTAGGATAAAGATGATCATTATATCATTATATCATCAGAAGAACTTTATACTCATTTGCAGAGTCTTTCTTGTATGGAGAAAGGTGGATCTAGACCACAGCAGTAAAATAAGTAAATGCCCCCCACAGCATAGCTGAGCCACTGGTTGTTTTTTTTTCGTCAACTGGTCACTCATCTGTATGCATACACAGGCATTTACACTCATACATATGCATAAATACAGATACAAACCTTTCAATATTAACATAATTTCTCTTCAGTCCAAAACATCTCATGTACAAAGCTAATTAAGAGCATATTCTATTTATTAAGCTCTTAGAAGAGTATATTATCATAACTTTCAAATACGGACGAATCGCTACCAGCGCTGGTACGGTGATCGGGCCGATAGCAGGCTCATTTACACAGATTCGTAAAATTTGCTATGATACCTCATGATACAATGCGACATAAGCCAAGTGTACATTGTCATGTTAATAAACAGATGACTCAAAATGACTGGAAGTATAAAGCAAAGCCGACTGCAAACTGTGAAAATATCAAGAGGACCTTCTACAACATCATCCTACGATATAAGTAACCTGATTAAACGTGATCAGCACATTGCTAAGAGAGGAAAAATGTCTACAGACAATGCTACTGTAAATGTGTGGAAATAACAGCACTTACCCAGTAAGTTGTTCTTGACGATCAGCCCGTATCAGTCATTGACCACGAGGTAGTCCGATTTTCTGTAGCCAGGGAACTATAAAATAAATGCTTCAGTACAGGTTTATTTCATAAACATTATTTATATGTGTACAGTAAACATTTGTCTATTTATTGGAGCCATAGAGCTTTCTATTCCTGAATTTCCATTTGGCATTATTTATAGCATGGCTTGTTTTTGATTCAATTTAATTTCATTCAATTTTTACGTGACTGGTCAAACAGGCTAATAATTATAATATCTCTGTAATATATATAAGAATTTTGGTAACGGTGGGTTGTGAGTTCCACCACTGTATAAAAAGGACCCTATATTTAATCACAGACCCCTTGGCTGTGTGTCCCATACAGCCGTTTGAGAACCATTAAAGTAGGGTTAGTCATTTCGGTATGAATATCAGTTTAGTGGGAAGTACCAAAAACACGCACCTGTAATTGTACTCTTAAAAAAATAGCATTGATGCATGCAAGTTTGTAAGTTTTAGATCATAGATTGCAATTTAAGACAGCTTTAATCCTGCTCACTGCTTTGTAAACATTGTTGGAACTATCATTGGAAGTCCCTGTTATCAGAGTTTGTCCTGTTGCTGTTCCTGACCTTAAAATACTTGGTGTAATTGGGTTTTTTTTTCTTTGTTTTTTTTTTTTTTTTGCAGCCTGGGAGGAACCATTTCAGCCTATAAAATAGTCCCGGATGAAATTGATGAGATCAAGGTGAGTGTGTGTAGAGCTAGCATACTGGCATTCTGGTCAACATTCGAGAAACTACTAGAAAATGTTTCTTATTAGAAAGGAAGTGTCAACAATTTTTGCTAACTAATATATATAGCTTTACTGTCCATGTCTGTTTTTTATTCCAGAAAGAAATGAGTGTGTACACTGTGTATAGTGTTGTGTCTTTTGTGGGGTTCATGGGATTTTTTTCTTCCTCAGGAGACACTTGTGGATTGGTGTGATGAGAAAGAGCTCAACCTCATCCTGACCACTGGGGGCACCGGCTTTGCCCCTCGCGATGTCACACCAGAGGTAAGAGAACAGCAGAGAGGATATTATTTCAACAATTATTATAAACAAACTTTGTCAAATTTATCAATTAAATCTTATCCCTTACAAATATATGGCCAGTATAGTATCTTTTTATTGACTGAAAGTAGTAGGACGATAGCATGGAACACATAAAAGAGGATGTGAAACACAATCAGGAAACTGTTGACTGCTGTGATTTCTGATTGGTGCGTTAGTCCAGGCAAGGTAACAGGAAGTAGAGGCGGTGTATTATTTTAAGCACAATAATGGAGCATCATTGTCATTTGGGAGAATTCAGACTTAAAGGTCCACTATGTATGATTCAACCAACTGAATGCCCCTCCCCCCTTACCCCTCCCTTTCCAAGCATGTATTAGTGCGTACGGTGGCTCTCAGGTGCTGGTAGCGTACTTTCAAGTACTTACATTCACGTTACATTGTTTTTTCCATTTTAAAGTTTATGCATGATCCTTTATTTTGAAAAAATGTGGGTTCTCAAACTTGTTAGCCAGCACCAGCAAACACTGATTCCTCTTATTTCTTCTTCCTTGTCTTCCTTTCTTCTTCTTTGATGTCATTTTGTTGCATCTTTCTGGATTCCTGCTGCCGCTTGTAAAAATGCAGAACTTGTAATGTGCTCTCTAGAGGTTTGTAGATTCTGGGCTACTGTAGTGGCTCCGTAGAGGTGGACCCGCTCTCTATGTAGATATAAAGGGCTCATTCTAAGCTAACAAAAACACAACAGTTCATAGTTACCGGTAATTATACAGTAATGATAACATTCTTATGAATATTATATTCCATTTTTTCCTAAATATCTTCATAAATCCTACATAGTGGGCCTTTAGAAGCCTTTATAGTGAATTCTTCAGAATAATGTTTATGACATACTTTAATTTATCTAACCACATTTGCATTAGCATGTGGCTAATGCAAGTATTTCTCTACTTAAGCTTAATCACAGCTGTGAATGGGTGATGAATAAAACTAAAGTTGCTATTACTTTTTGTAAATTTGTTTGTTTTTTTTAACAACGCACAGATGGCATGGTCATTTTGAAACCCGCACCGATTGCTTCATTTGTGGATTTAGTCAAAGAAGGCTGTCAAAATTTAGTTAAAGGGGGCTGTCAGACAGCAGGTAGCCAGTTTTGATCCATGTTCTGTCCACATGGGTTTCCAGGTTCTTCAGTTACCTCTTACCTTCCAAAAAACATGCTGGTAGGTGGATTGGCTGCAATAAATTTCCCCTAGATGTGTGTGTGTGTGTGTGTGTGTGTGTGTGTGTTTGTGGTGCCCTGCGATGGACTGCCAAGTTATTAATTATAGGGATGCCTTTTTATGTCTCCTTCTTACCTTCCACCATCTTTCTCTCCATCTCTCTTTCTCGTTCTCTCCTTGCCTCTCTCTCTCCAGAGCTCACTGCCTTCCTCATTACTTCTTCTTTGATGTGTTCCCTTATGCTTTCTATGTTTGAAGTGTCATTCAACTCATGGACAAAGAACATACTCTACAGAGTGAAAAACTTACTTTTTGCTACTGATACATGAACGTGTATCTTAGACTCTGCACTTCAGATCAGCTCATCAGCTCACTACCACAATCTTCAGGAAGTCTGTTAGAGCAGGAAAAACACAGCAAAAAAAGATAATAGGGGGCTCATGGCTAGAGCAAGGTGTGCTTTAGTTTCAGTGTTACACGCAAGTTGGGGTTTTATGGTGTTATGACCTCACAATGTCTTGGGGTAACATAAGGTGTAAAAAAAAAAAAACTCTTGCCAGGAAGTTGACTGGATCAAATGTTAATATGGGCTCTAGGCCCAGGCTCAGGGCAGGGCAGCAAGGACCGACCTAACCAACAGCATCAAGAAAGCCAAGGCCTCCTACACAGAGGATACAACATCATTTAACCAACATTGACTCACAATACATGTGTCAGGAAATTCAATCATCACTGATTAAAGGAGGTAGAATCACCTTGCGTTCACCAATTACACCTCTCTCTGAGACAATGTTAAATGACTTCTACGCCTCCACCATAAAGGCAGCAGTAGGGATCACAGCTCCCCTCATGACCAGATGCTGTCTGTGACTACAGCAGATGTAAGGAAAACTGCTGCTTATGTGCTGAAGGAGCGTGATTCAACATCATGGCTCCAGCTGCTGTCCCTACCTCCTTCAAATTGGTCACCATCAAGAAGTCTCCAATTATTCAGTTATGTGCTTTAATGAGAACCACCCTGTTGCATTCAGCCGAGTTGTCATGAAGTGCTTTGAGCACATTCAGGCCTCCATTCTAGCTACACCGGATCCTCACCAGTGTGCATACTGGCCAAATCACCACCACAGATCTCCTACTATCCACCTGGCCTTATCCCCCATGGACAACAAGGACACTTATATAAGAATGCTGACTTGTAGCATCACTGTCTGGAGTGGAAGCTGCTCTGCATCCTTCCATCAAGGACATCTAAACCTAGCGGTGTAAAAAGAAGACCTGCAGCCTTAGCAAGGATTTGTCCCATCCCTTCCATGGAATCCTCCCATCTGAAAGAAGCCTGCAGAGCATATGGGCTTCTAAGTCTACCAGATTCATAAACAGATCTGCCTGATGGCCATTTCAGTTCATCTTATTACATCTCATTTCACTATTCACTGCTCCACGACCTACTATATCTTTACAAGAAAGACAAAATATAATAATACTGTTTACTAGGGATATAACCATATAAAAATAAATTATTGGAATTCAATAGATGATGCAGCCTGAATACTGATACAAACAGTTGGTGGAGAATTTTTTGTTGTTGTTTGTTTGGTTTTGTGTTGAAGTCTTCCAGATTTCAGCAAAATTCCCAACTGCAGCTCAGAATCACACAAAACGACTTGAAATGGAAAGGGTAGAAACTTTTTTTTTCAGTCAGCAGTTGACAGTAGTGCACATTTCTGATTTGCAGTATCTGCAATACACAAACATTATACATTATACAACTTGTACCCTGCTTGAAGGAAAAGACATTAACAGGATACTAATAGAAGAGCCGCTATACACACTTCTTTTGTTAGTGGTTTTGTTCCAGTATTCCCACCTAAGCACTGTCTTTCAGGTCTCTAAGATAAAGCCACATTTCTACTCTGTTTCTGGCAACCAAAAGGAAATATTTACCTATCATTGTGCATATTATATATCATCCATTAGTAACTTTTTTTCGTAATTATTAAATGAAAATCTTATTGGAAAACCATACAGTCATTATAATGAAATACTGCTTAGAGGACTCCATTTTATCTCACTGTTGCACTGTCTCAACTTTTATAGTGGAGTCTGATAGCATGTCCAACGAATCTTTCTGTTATTTCTAGAATGTAACACATCTCAACTGAAATAAAGCTAATAAAATATTATTAGATGGCTATTGTTGTCAACTCTAAATAACAGTTTCTTGATTGGGAAAGACATGTTATATATAGTTAGCTTGCTTAGTCAGTCACAACAGAAAGAAGATAAAAACTTCCACAGGGTGTTACGGTAATTGAATTAAGTTATGTTCTGCAAATTGTTATTTGTTGTTAGAATTTGTGAATGAAAAATGACTGTGTTTCCATGGCGTATTGATAGGGTTCACATAAAAAAATATAGCAACTAGTGAATTTTCTGAAGAAAATGTGAGTGTAATTGCTCCACCGCAGCACAAAAAAGATGAATGCAGCTCATGATGGATGGATGTGTGTTGGGTGAATTGGTCAAAGCTATGAAATGAAGTGTCTTGTATGAAATGATGGCTTCTGATGGAAAATGTAGTACTATAGAAAATGCATTGCGGTCAATGTGATAAAAGCGGATGGACGAGGAAAAATACAAGTGTGTGTTCAGGGGTTTGTCCCGAGGTGTCATATTAAGTTTGGTGGCTCTCTGATGAACTGTGTACGAGCAGGAAGACATGGAATTCCAAAACTACATTTATTCCTAATGGGAAGAAAAAAAAGACAGAAAAACGAGAGAATAGGTGCATCTTTCCAAAAGCTGTATTAAAAGCACACTAACCTGGCAGAGGACAAAGAGTTAAAAAGTGATCTGAAAAGTGGTCTGATGGATTACAATATTGTGCCTGCTTCGCAATCAGACTAAATAAAACACACACAGAAGGGTTTCATGTATACCGTTCAATGCACTGTGATTCTGGGGGACCTATGTATCATTTCTTACAGTTGTCTGTGATGAAAGGACAATCAAGTCGAATTAAATTCTAATAGATTTAGACTTGAATAGATTATGGTATGTTTTCTCTAAAGCAGATTTATTTTGTTCTTAATAATGTTAATAGGCCAAACGTTGGTACTTCATGGTTGCTATAACATGCACAAGCAAAGGAAAATAGACTTCGGTCTTGTAAATTTTTTGTTTTTCCATTTCGGCGGTTTTATTGTTTAACTGTACCAAGTTATATTATACCAGTGCAGTTGGATTGCAATGTAGAATGATAGAAAAAAGCAAAATGCATTATGGGTATTATATACCTGCTAGAGAACATCATTTGGACACATTATCTTTTATGGTGTATTGCGAAATTTTGTAAGAGCCCGAGGTGTTCCCCACTTTGCTCTCGGACATGGTTGTATTACGGTTCTAAAAATAGCGCGCTATATTGCAGCTAGAGTGTGGCTTCAGACGTAGCCTGTCTCTGGCTTTCTGCCATGACATGTGATATGTTTTTCTACTAATTCAAATAAATTTAAAATAGCTTTATTAGCAAAACTGAATAAGTTTGCAAATAAAAAGGACAGTATTGCTAATAAAAGGAATGTATGGGTTTATAGCTGAAGACAATCGTAAAAAAAAAAATTGAATTGCTACCATCAAGGCAGGTAGAGTTAGGTAGCTAGTAGCACAAACAGCGAGGATAATAATTGTTCTACTGTACACAATTACAATTCCGTCTTTCTTCATCTCTCTCGGTCAATCTCTCCAGGCCACTAAAGAAGTGATAGAGCGAGAGGCTCCCGGAATGTCTCTGGCGATGTTAATGGGGTCTCTGAATGTGACTCCACTTGGCATGCTCTCCAGGTGAGTATGAAAAACAAGCTTCCTTCCTCCTCCTGTGTCCAGGTGTGTGTTACTTATTGTTCATGCAAGTACGGCTGATCAGCACCTCCACTTTGGTGTTTAGTGCCTCTTTACCCACATGTGTACATGCATAGAGTACCTCTTTCCCAGGTGTGTAGTTCCTTTTTTCTCAGGTGTGTACAGCTGTGCAGTGTCTCTTCTTTAGATGTGCAGTATATATTATCATGTTGTGTACAGCTGTGTAGTATGTCTACTACTAAAATTGTGTAGGACCTCTTTCTCAGGTATGTACATTTGTGTATTATCTCTTCCTTACATGTGTACAGGTGTGTATTATCTCTCATTAAGGTCTGTAGAGGTGTGTAGTGCCTCTTTTTCAGGTGTGTGCAAGTGCATAGTATTTCTTTCCCAGGTGTGAGCAGATGTGTCGTATCTCTTCTTCAGGTGTGTAGTACCTCCTTTCCAGATGTACAGGTGTGTAGTATCACTCCTTCAGGAGTATACAGATGTGTAGTACCTCTTTCACTTGTGTTTACAGAAGCGTAGTATCTCTTCCTCCAATGTGTAGTACCTCAGTTGTGTACATATGTGTAGTATCTCTTTTTCAGGTGTGTACAGTTATGTGTAGTACCCCAGGTGTGTAGTACCTCCTTACCAGTTGTAAACATATGTGTAGTACCTCATTCTCAGGTGTGTAGTGTTTCTTCTTCAGGTGTGTATAGGTGTGTAGAGTTTCTTCTTCAGGTGTGTATAGGTATGTAGTGTCTCTTATTCAGGTGTGTACAGGTGTGTAGTGTTTCTTCTTCAGGTGTGTATAGGTGTGTAGTGTCTCTTATTCAGGTGTGTACAGGTGTGTAGTGTTTCTTCTTCAGGTGTGTATAGGTGTGTAGTGTCTGTTATTCAGGTGTGTCCAGGTGTGTAGTGTCTCTTCTTCCTGTGTGTATGGGTGTGTAATATCTGGTGCACTTGCAGAGCAGAACATGGGCATACAAATGTTTGTGTGTTTCTTAATTAGAATCTTGTAGTATAAAAGTAATTTTGAGATGTAGCAGTTTCACTTTGAAATGTTCTTTTTGCAGACCGGTGTGTGGCATCCGTGGGAAAACACTTATTATCAACCTGCCTGGAAGCAAGAAAGGCTCCCAGGTAAGGGGTGTGTGTGTGTGTGTGTGTGTGTGTGTGTGCGTGTGTGTGTGTAAGAGAGAGAGAGAGAGAGAGAGAGAGAGAGAGAGAGAAAGAACAAAATTAAGATGTTT
>JAQQZR010000020.1:9938035-9951247 GCA_030068235.1 Notoglanidium macrostoma | reverse complement strand
AGAGAGACGGAGATGGAGGGAGAGGAACAGAGAGAGAGAGACGGAGATGGAGGGAGAGGAACAGAGAGAGAGAGAGACGGAGATGGAGGGAGAGGAACAGAGAGAGAGAGACGGAGATGGAGGGAGAGGAACAGAGAGAGAGAGAGAGACGGAGATGGAGGGAGAGGAACAGAGAGAGAGAGAGACACGGGGAAAGAGAAGCCGTGTTTCTGTTACAGTTTTGCATGAAATATTTGTTAAAATTTCAACAGAACGCAATTGTGAATGATTTGCGTTTTCATTAAGTGATATTATTTGAATAAATCTGGTTTCCTCCTCTCGCGATCGCGCTTACAGATCGCTCTTTTTAGCGTTTCCAGTTGCTCTTCATTTCATTTCATGTGAGTTAAAAGTGAAAAATGTCTTTCCATTTCGATTTTAGGAAATATCACTTTATCGAATTGTCTGAAAAACCACCTCGTGTGTGTATAAACATTTTCGCAATATTTGGGTTTTTCCGAAATTTGCTTATTTCCGTTACTCAGTTTTTTAGTTTGTAATTTCAAATTGTGCATTAGGGTTAGGGTTAGGGTCAGGGTCAGGGTTAGGGTCAGGGTCAGGGTTAGGGTCAGGGACAGGGTTAGGGACAGGGTTAGGGTCAGGGTCAGGGTTAGGGTCAGGGACAGGGTTAGGGTCAGGGACAGGGTTAGGGTTAGGGTCAGGGATAGGGTCAGGGTCAGGGTCAGGGTCAGGGTTAGGGCCAGGGTCAGGGTCAGGGTCAGGGTTAGGGTTAGGGTCAGGGATAGGGTCAGGGTCAGGGTCAGGGTCAGGGTTAGGGTCAGGGTTAGGGTCAGGGTTAGGGTCAGGGTCAGGGTCATGGTCAGGGTCAGGGTTAGGTAATGGAGTTAGTTAATGGAGCAGTTAATGGAAACATGGCCTAGAGGGAGAAAGAGAAAGAAAGAAAGAGAAAGTGTTTCTTTTTGACTGTCGTTTTGAAGGTATACACATGCAATCCGTATCCAGGCTTTGGCAATGCAAATGTTTAATGTTTGTCATGTCAATAAAGCAACCTTTGAATTTGAGTTTGAAAGCGCGAGAGAGACAAAGAGAAGGGGCGTGAGATTGAGAATCAGAGACCGTATCCGTGTTTTCAGTACAAACTAAAAAACAGTAATGGAAACACGTGGCTTTCGAAAACATCGCAAAACGTCGCAGTTTTACACTTGCATGAGGTGATTTTTCAGACGACTTGATAAGCAATATTTTGCAAAATTGAAAAGGAAACACATTTCTTGCAATTCAATCACATGACAGGACATGAAGAGCGAATGGAAACGCCACCTTTCTGAAAAAAGAGCGCTCTGTACTCTGTACACGAGAGGAGAAACCCAGCTGTAATCATTCACAACTGTGTTTTGTCTGAAATTTCTAAATATTGTTTCTATTTTGGGTCATACTGAAATGGAAACCCAGGTACAGACAGAAAATCAGAGAGGGACAGACACTGGGAGAGAGAGACCGAGACAGAGAAAGAGGAAGACAGTTCTACTGAATGTCGCAGGAGGAAAAAGGAGACAAGACACCTGAGGACAGCCGCTGTCAGATCTCAGCTTTGACAGAGTCTAATGCAGAATGAACACAGATGTGTGAAGAGGAGAGGAGCGGTGACAGAAACCTGTGAAAAACACCTTCAAAGCAGAGACTTAACAGAGAGGTGGACAAGGAGGACGAAGAGGACGGGGAGGATGAGGGGGTCCTGAAGAGCAGCAGGAGGAAGAAGCGACACAAAAGAAAAAAACCCAAAAGCAGAGTGAACAAACTCGGCGGTTTACTGATAATGAGACCATTAGCTCAGAGAGAGGCTTTCCACCGAGAGTCGTCAAATACAGATCCTGCCTGGGATGCCAGGGAGCGTGTGTGTGTGGGTGTGTGTGTGGGTGTGTGTGTGGGTGTGTGTGTGGATGTGTGTGTAAATTGATACCTGAGACTGTTTTAACCCATTTAATAGCATACTTGATAGTTTGGATTGTACACACACACACACACACACACACACACACATGCGCGCACATTCTTATAGACATTACACCCTGACTGTCTGGGTAAACACTGTCTAATTACACCTCCAGAGAAAAGTGTGACAAAAATGTTTAATTCATGTAGAATTCCTAACCAGCTCACACGCAGTGTTAAAAAAAAAAAGCAGCTTTTATATCAAATATAGAAAATAAAAAATAGAAGAAAGTATAAAAATCTGCACTAATAGCAAAAAGCGAAGCCTAAAATGGAACTGCTGTGTTTTATTGTAATTTGCTTCATTTTATTTTATACTGATTATTCTGAATAATGATATGAATAATATTTACTATTATTTAATTATTTGATTTTACACACACACACACACACACACACATGCATATATATATATATATATATATATATATAGAGAGAGAGAGAGAGAGAGAGAGTGAAATGAATCACGTATTATAATATACATTATATACATAATGAATTTTATTCACTAGCAGCGATTGAAGGGCCCAAGCACCACGGGCGCAGCTTTATTTATGAGCCAGTGTTGCTGTGTAGATGGTGTTATACTGCATCATTGAGCATATGAAGCTAATGTACATTGAAATGATTCCCACTTCCTGTTTATGTTAATGAGACATGTTAATTTATCCCCTTAACACTGATCTCAACAATTCTTTCATATCAGGACATTTTGACATCAAATTTGGTGGATGAATGTCTAAGTTTAAAGATGTTAACTTCCCGTTGTGCAGAGGAAATGGATGTGATTTGTTTGGCAAATTTGTTTGTCTTAAGACAACCATATGATAACCTTATATGGTTCATGTTGATGCCCGTAAATACGAATAAATCGGGGCGCTATGGAGTCTCTGAGTCATGCCCAGATCCAAGCTTTAGCTAGAACCTGATGACCAGCATTTCTGATTTTTCTACCAAGTTTGCTGAGTTTTTGAGCATGCAAAGCACCTCAAAATGGGCAGAATTTAGAAAACCAAAACCAAAAAGGTCCTTTGCTTGCACTGTAATAATAAGAAGAAGAAGATGAAGAAGAAGAACAACAACAACAGCAAGAAAACATTCTCCAGGCCTTCAACTTCAGAAAAATAAGAGGAAAAAAAAATAGCTTTTAAAATTCCTGATGCTGCTTCTTGGCAAAAACTGTAATTTGTCTTTCACCTGCCATCCGTTAGACAGACTTTCCTCCCTCACTTTCCTCCCTCTTCCGTAAGCCACTTTGAACATAAAATTCAACTCACAGCAGGAAGTCATGCAGGCCGCCTCACTCAGCAACGTCCATCTGCTCACGTCCACGTGATTTTAACTTCCAAATGTCTGCTCAAGGAGAAAGGATTTGATGGATAGCGAGTGTGTGCACCAGTGGCATGGAAGGGAGATGTGAGTGTAGGAACATGTAAAAGATGTTGATTTGGTGACCGTTATGGAGGAAGTCTTCAGTGTCAGCGCTTTGTAACGGTCAGAGGTTTTCTGACATCCTCAGGAAAGACGAGTTTACGCTTTGGGGTTTTTTGGTAATATGACAAGCTGAGAGTAAAGAGAGAGGAAGCTGAGGGAAAGACTGTTTACCACTGCTATAACGTAAGTGGCAACCAGAATGAACTAACTTTAAATGTAACTGTACACGGATAATAAAAAAGTGGGACAAAGAAGGAGAAAGGCTTTTAAAAGAGTTAACAGGAAGGTCATTTGTACAATTCTGCAGTGATCGTAAAATGGGAAAAGACTAAACCCGTACTTTTAGTCAAAAGATTAAAACAACTTCCAAATGGAGACATTAAAAATGGATTAAAAGGCAGGAACCCAGCTTTAAAGGGTTAAGATTGGCAGCTAGATTCTCTCTCTCTCTCTCTCAATCTCTCTCTCTCTCACTCTCTCTCTCTCTCTCTCTCTCTCTCTCAATCTCTCTCTCTCTCTCGCTCTCTCTCAATCTCTCTCGCTCTCAATCTCTCTCACTCTCTCTCTCTCTCTCTCTCTCTCTCAATCTCTCTCTCTCTCTCTCTCAATCTCTCTCTCGCTCTCTATCTCTCTCTCTCTCTCTCTCTCTGCCAGCTTCTTTCCCATCTGTTTCTGCTTACAGATCAAGTTTCATCATTAATATAATCTCTTTTTCTTCATGAATCGGTTACAGTACCTCCACCCATCTGCTGCCATATTACCTTCAGTCCCAGGAGCAATTAAAGTTACAAGTGTAAGGACTATACACTCTGACTTTTATTAGACCCTACATGGTATGAAACTCAATGGAGTGTGAGAGATCAGGTTTGGCAGGACCCACTGCTTAATGGCTTTTCCATGTTATTGATTTCACTTCCTTCACTCTACACCCTGACTGTCCAGGAATGCAGGCGTATCTCTCTTCTGGAACGTTCTGGCATGTTGTGTGTTAACCTGTGTGAGTTTCTTGTTTGCATCATTTCAATTTAAAGTCAACAATATCATCAAAGGAAAAAGAATCACTAACATGGCATTTCCATCCAAACACAAGAAAGTTTACTGTTAAATGAATGAACTAAAGAGTTTTTCTACACAGCTAATTATTATTCAGCATTCTGCTACTTCACACAACCAATCAGTATTCAGTACAACAGTGTTCCACACAACTTATCAGTATTCACTATATTACTCTCCTGCACAACCATATAGCATTGTCCTACACAACTCTCCGGTATACTACTGTCCTACACGTGAAGAAGACAGCCTTTTATTGTCACAGTGCATTCACAAATATTACTTTGCATGTTCTAGCTTTTTACTAAGCTAGAGTCAGAGATCAGGGATAATAGCCATTACAGCAACCCTGAACCCAGGTCCTTGCCTAAGGGGAACATGTTAATCAGAGACACAAATATCCGGTTAATTGTTAGAAGAGAAGAATTCAAATACTGAAATTACTATAGGGATACTCATTATGCCCTATTTCCACATTAACTGAGTGAAACATGTGAAAAATATTGTGTATGGGAAGTACAGAAAAAGCCTCAAGAGCACGTGTTTTCTCATGGGGCTTGGAGCAGGCGGTCAGATATGTGGCTCACATGGCATGTCCCAAATGATTTGCTTTTCATTTTCTACACAACCAATCAGTATTCAGTATTGTTCTTCACAACCAATCGGTATTCAGTATGGCACTGTCCTGCACCCCAATCTGTATGATCCTACCCAACCATTTAGTATGCACTATAGTAATGTCCTTTACAACCAATCAATATGTAATACAGAATTTTCCTGCACAACCAATCAGTATTATGTATTATAATATCCTGGCCTTCACTGCTCTTTTGTACACCCAGTTAGAATTCAGTATTCTGCTTATAATGTTGCTGAGAATTCAAGCAGGAAAACAGCCCACACAGAACCTCCTGCCCATTGTTGACTTCTACAGCATCTTATAGCAGACAAGGTGCTGGGAGTTTGAGTCTGATTCTGAGACTATGCTCACCTGGATATGGAAAGTATAAAATATACATTTAAAGCAGCTACTGATTTATTCTGATATGATTCATGTTTGCATATGATATAGCATCATTCAGGGTTAAAGAAATGGGCTCTGTGTGAGGCATTTGACACACAGAGCTGAGCTTTTACTCCCTCTGATCTCTCTGATCCTCTCTGAGGCTGAACTGTTACACGCTGAACCCAGCTGAGTGTGGCAGCTCTGACTTCCCACCCCACCACTACTGCCCTGCTGCAGCTCGCTTGCTCTCTCTCTCTCTCTCTCTCTCACTGATGAACTGAAGCATGAATCTGGCAAAAACATCTCACGTGTACGACATTAAAAGTTGACGTATAAACTTGATGCCATACAAAGGTGTCAAACTATAGGTTTAGGTCTCAATGTTAAGAGAGTGTTTTATTCCTAGAGTACCACAGCCGTTATGCAGTGATTACAATGTTTCATTTATTAACGTGTGACACATGATACGTTTTAACCATTTATTGTTAGGTTTAATGTCATGGAATGTCCTTTAGGCAAGTTAGTTATCACTAACACTATAGCAGTTATTTTTTATTTTTTTGCAGTTGATAAGTCAAACAAAGATTCAGTTTGCAGAGAAACCAGAGAGCACAGTCCTCTATCCTCTATAAATGGCAGAAAACTTATTAACTGTTACAAATCCCTGACATCCAAGACTCCTTCCGTAGGGGTTAAATAAATGTCTTCTTTGCAGAACTTCACCATTGTAATGGTTGTGTATTTTTCTTATTTGCTAAAGATTACGCAGTGTCCACCATACAAGTCCCATTAAATAAGCTGTTTATATATGTAAATGACAATGTGTTAGAACAAGTGCATTAATATAAACCCATCATTGGCTTTACAGCTGGCACTCCTGTCAAAGCAAAATTAATCAAAGCCTTCTGACCAATCAGAGTCCAGAATTCAGCAGCACTGCAGTGTTACTAACCCTGCTTTCCAGTAGTGAGGTGGTACTGTTGCTTTGCAATTTAATAAAGCTATTTGATCGACACAGCAGTGAAGTAGAGCTGATGAATGCCATGTCTCATTTCCTTAATGTGCACAAAATCCATAATTAACCCATAAATTATAGATGCTACATGGCTGTTGGGTTGGAAACAAAATGATTCAAATACATTACTGACCAATGAGAACAAACTGTCCTAAGGTTTCCTTTGATTTCCTGTTATTTATCATATAGCAGAAGAGATGACATCAGTCATTAATGCAGCTTCAATATAGTTTTATGGGGCTTTTTTTTTTTTTTTTGTGGTAGATATGGCAGACTACATTAAAAGAAATGGTGTAATGTTTTTAAAAAATAGCATAACTACATTAAAGCTGCATTTATACCTGCTGTCATCTCTTCTGCTAATAACAAATAATCAACAATTCTTTAGTCCTTTTAAACTCACTTTAATCACTATTCAGAAGTTATTTAACATGACTTCAGGTATTATTTACTTATAAACTGATTGAGTCAAACCGCAAGCAGGACAGTCACACTTCTATCCTCTGTCCTCTCCTTTTCTTTCATCTCTTCTCATCTTCTCTTCCTATATCCATTCCTTGTCTCTTCTCCTCTTCTCTTTTTCTCTTCATTCGGTTAATCTGATCTTCAAATAAATTTTCTTCTCTTACTCTTTCCCCTACAGGAGTGTTTCCAGTTCATCCTTCCTGCTCTTCCTCACGCCATAGACCTGTTGCGTGAGGCTGTTGTCAAGGTGAAGGAAGCAGCCAATGAGCTGGAGGATCTGCCCTCACCCCCGCCCCCACTGTCCCCGCCTCCTTCCTCGAGCCCTGCCCACCGCCAGACTGAAGACAAAGGAGTGCAGTGTGAGGAGGAAGAGGAGGAGAAGAAGGACAGCGGCGTGGCCTCGGCTGAGGACAGCTCCTCCTCCCACATCACTGCCGCCTCTATCGCTGCCAAGGTGAATATACATGGTCAAACAAGGAGGCGGGGTTATATTTTTTAACTGTCCCTGTATTAAAAGCTTGTATTCCTGCATGCGCTCTAACTTTTAGAAACTAGGATCAAGAATAGGAGTAGAAAGCCATTTGGGACTTTGGAGAATTCAATAAAAATATTTTTGGGACTAGGGGTGGGCAATAAAATTTAAAAAATCCTATCACTATGCTTGGAGACATTTTTATGCTAAAGTTAGTATAAAGTTATCTTTCTAAGTTTGCTAAGAGGCTGCGAGCAAAAAAAAAAAACTTCAAAAAGCTCTGAAAAACTGAGCAGAGATTGATCATAGTTTTATTTAATGTCTGCAGAAATAAAATACTTAAAGCTGAAAAGCTGAAAATCACTAAAATTTTAACATCACCAGCTGCTTCCTATCACAGTTTGAAAAAGATATCACAATATCTGCAACATCTCAGAAAAGTGTACTGTGCCATAATTTATCACAATATTGTTATTATACCATCATAGTACCATCACTCACCAGCCCTACCAACTACCCTGTATGATCTCAGCACTTTTGCATTCCAGAAATATAATCCACCAACCCTTTCCACACAGAAAATATCATTCATTCATTCATTCATTTATTTATTTGGGTCATTAGGTCTTTTACTTTATAAGTTTCCACCAGCAGAACCCAAACTAGTTACACTGTGTTAACATTCTGAATAATATAGATATATAATATAGCATTTATAAAACATAGTTGGCGTTATTGGCACTTGTTTTGAAGCTACTGAGCTTCAGATTAAGAAATAAACTAATTTCCGGAAGAATTGTTTTGCATCATTTTAAACCAATTCATTTTAGTGATATGTGGACTTCCTGGTTTCTAATTAAGTACTGGTTTTTGTTTTGTTTTATTTTGTTGTAATTTCTTTTCCTTATCTAATTTTGAATACCGGATGTCTTTCAAACATTTAGCAGCTCTGTTCCTTGCTTTATATAACCCCACTTGTTTGAACCATCTAATCAAATGAATTCATCCTCACTATGCGTTAATGCATGTGTTATTTTTTCACTACCAGTGTGTGTGTTTGTGTGTGTGTGTGTGTGTGTGTGTGTGTGTCTATACCACTGTTGCTGTGAACAGACCATCTCCATCCACACCCTCATACCATCACGCCCTTCCACAGATTGACAGGTATGCTCAGCCAATCAACATTCAGTCCACCTACGCGCTATATGTTTTCCAGTTTAAAATACTCGTCTAAGTTTGTTGGACATTGTTCTTTGTAAACAGGCACTTTGACAGACACACTGAATACAGCAGTTCAGAGATCGTTTCTGAAGAAATTGAAGCTTGATTCCTCAGTTTATAGCAACTCATTTAAAACTACAACAAATGAGCAAAATGCACTAGCGAGAATATTAACACTCAGTAGAAAATGACATCATTTAAGACCCATTTGTTTCCTTTAGGATTGACTCTATTTTTATTGCTAGTTTTTAGCACATTCATATGTCTTTGCCTGTGTGATAAATGATGTTCCAACCTTCTCCATATACTACATCTGAAACTAAATGTGAAAAAATGTGGAAAAAAAGGGGTTTTTATGCACAATTTGGACCACATTAAACTTTCAAATTTTTTATTTATGTATCACTGAAAAAAACATTAATATCATATTTTCTGAATACAGTTGGGAAGGACAGTAAACCATCTTCATCATTTTGATTATTATTATTATTATTATTATTATTATTATTATTATTATTGTCTATTTTTTGTCATTGCCATTGCTATTGTTTTTATTATTGTATATTTTTACTGTTTTTTCTGTTTTCATTTTCTTTCATCCTCATCCTTTCCATCTAATATAATTTCTCCTTTTTACTATCTAGAGGATGATGGGAAGTGTGTATATCTGGGGTGGGGGATGTACAAAGATGACTCAGTAGTTCAGCTTATTAGCTTATTCTAGCTTCAAATGTCATCATATATTTAAAAAAAAAAGGTTCCATCCCAATTTCTTTTTTTTTTCATTGTAATAAAATTTTAGCCAACCATTAAACCATTTAGGTTTTATAAATTGAATAAATGAGATGGAGGGAAAGTTAAATAATACCCAGACTGACAGACAGATGACAGATCTGATAAAAAAAATTAAACTAGTTCTTCAGACTGACAGTCATTAATGGTAGAGTAAATGAAGTGTAATTCCTCTTCTCACTCTTTTTCTCACCATGCGTGTGTCTTAGATTCCAGACTCCATTATCTCACGGGGTGTTCAGGTCCTCCCTCGAGACACGGCATCTCTCAGCACCACGCCATCCGAGTCTCCTCGAGCTCAAGCCACCTCCCGCCTGTCCACTGCCTCTTGCCCAACACCCAAGGTAAGAGCCACGGCCACATTTACTTCCCGCTTCCTGTCCCCACTCGCTTCCTGCTTTCTGTTCCCACCACATCCTGTCCAATTGCTGTCTGCTTTGCAGCCACTTGCAACTGCTCACACACCCTGCTCACGCACCTTACTTTATAAGATGCTTCTGCGTTTGTGTGTATATATGTGAATGTGTGTGGATACAAGGATGAGAGTAGTAGAGAGTTTTCTCAACATTTCACTTTATACAATACAGTCAGTTTTGACATTTTACACATTAAAGATGTCAGGGATGACAGGCTGTGGCATTCACGTATGGAGTGGAATTGAGTAGACTGAGCTGCCAGTTTAATATGTTCATTTACGTAGGTGAACTTTAAAGGTCCACTATGTCGAATTCAACCAACTGAATTCCCCTCCCTTACCCCTCCCTTTCCAAGCAGGTATTAGAACGTAGGGTGACTGTCAGGAGCCTATAGAGTACTTCCACTTACTTACATTCACACTCCCTTGCTTTTTCCGTGCTAAATCCTCCATTTTACAAAATTTGAGATCTCAAACTTGTTAGCCAGCATCAGCAATCACTTCGTTGTCTTTCTTTCTTCTTATTTGTCATCCTTCTGGTAACTCCTTCCGTATTCATGTTGCCATAAATATAAAAACGCAAAACACAAAAGGAGCTTTGTCTGTTCTGGGCTTCTGTAGTGATGCAACATGGCTGCTCCATAGAAGTGGACCCATGCCCTGTGTAGATATAAAGGGCTCCTTATAAGCTTACGAAAACACAACAAATTGTAGTTGCAGGTAATTATACAATAATGAAAACATGCTTGTGATATTATATTCCCTTTATGCTAAAAGATCCCCCTAAATCCTACATAATGGACCTTTATACCTACTAATTTGTAAACCTCAGGTGCTACAATTTAAATGGAGGAAATTATAAAAGACAACCTAAAATCATATCTGACCCTTTTTACATTATTATTCATGTTCCTGGTCATAGTGTGCATCAGTATCAACCACTGAAATGACTGAATTGTCCAAGAAATCTTCTGATTTCTGACTGTGTAATTATGCACATGTGGGTGGGGAAAAGTAATGTATACGTAAAATAATGAATATTATCATGTCATATAGCATTGGACATGCATGCTTTAGCTTGATTGAATATTGCACACTGAAACATATTACATCTATGGAGTGGGTCGTATATTCATACGGTACAAGGGACAAGAAAAAATAGACGTTATGTACAAAGTTTAGACGTTATTGCCGAACAAGGAAGTTGAATAACAAGAGGTTTGTTTGGGGAATCACTAAACTACACGCTACACCAGTAGGGGTGCCCTTTCAGAGTTAGGACAAAAGTTATAGCAATTCAAATTGTATACATTAATGTGTATAATATGACAGAAAACACAGGCATGTGCTATATACTTAAAGCATTGTATATGCTGAAAATGAGAGACTCCTAAAAGCAATGCGTGTTAAAGAGTAAAACAAGATATTTCATGTTTCATGTTGGACCAAGCTTGGGAAAAACAAACGCACAATGACACCCAGTATCACAGTCATTAATGCTGTCATTAATGCATAACAAGCAGTGATGCATCAATAAACTAAAAATGTAATTGAGTAATCTACAAAAAAGCATTATCATCTTATTTCTGATATACACTATATTTTAAATATCTTTATTCCAAGCACTAGATTTTTTTTTTTTTCTAAAGCTTTACACTGTATGATTTTCTACCCAATATTGCTGTCGCAGAGAAATTCGCTTGTGAATTTACAACGGCAATCTTGGAAGACATAATGTGATGTGCTCACCAGCGGCTGATTTAGTGCCATTACGACCAAAAACAGCTGAAGACAGAGTTCTGGTGGTGTCAGAAATGTTTTATTAATGTCTCCGAATGAGGCTGCAGCTTCAGTGCTCATCTAAAAGCCATCAACAGGAGGATGGTAAATCCTGGCATTGCCAAGCTGCCACTTTTTGTGCTACCCAAACCCCCCTTCATTTTCTGCCAAATTAGGTCTTGGTCATTTCCCACCCACAAGCCAGCTCTCTCACGTCATATGACTTCAACTGGGGAAGGTGAAGCTACAAAGTGCAAGGAACAAAGTCCTTTCTGCAAGAAACGTGACGCGAGCTAACCACAATGGCTGCTCATGCAGCGCCGCATGAGACCACTCGGAGGAAATCTGTCCTCTTCTGCACAAATGAGCTCAGACACCCACGATTGGCTAGTGTCGCTATAACTGACAAGGGAGAGAGAGTATGCCATTCCTTCCACCTAAAGAGCATGCTTAGTTTTGCTTTCTTGGATTCCTGGACATAGATAGCTGTAGCATTGTCAGGATCTCCAGGTGATAGAGCAAACATTTTTCTGTTGTGCCACTTGGGAGCACTGTTGCATCTTTGAGCAAGGCTATTAAGCTTCCTGTGCTCAGCTCAGTTAGAAGTTGCTTTGGGGAAAAGCTTCTGTCAAATGTAAATGTAAAGGATTACATAAAACACAGGACAGCTACATATACATTAGGGGCAAAGGTGAAATGTATTGGAAAGAAGTGTTAAGTAACATACTCAAGCTTACCTGTATGTTAGAGAATCTACATCATATCTGACATGAAGAACAGGTTAGCATACAATGCAATGTGTTATCAAATTCGGCTAAGTTTGTTTTTTTCTCCACATCATACAGTGTGATACGTCAATTATTACCAAACAATGTTTATCGCTTGCTTTAGTATTTCTAAAATGTTCAGCATTTCCCCTTCTGAGTGCTTTACATTCAGATGGATGAGTGGAGCTCATGATCAGAACAGCATATTACGGAGCGCAGAGATATGAGATTTAGTGTGTGTGTGTGTGTGTGTGTGTGTGTGTGTGTGTGTGTGTGTGTGTTCTCACTGAGCACTTGCAAACTTCTGTGTTAATGTCTTGGGGAAAGGGACTGATGTAGCGTGGGTTGTCAGTAAAAGACGTGCAGAACTGCATGACATTCATCATTTCAGCATGTGGCAAAATCACAGTGACATTTCAGCGACTTAAGCCTGAGTTGTTGTTGTTATTTATTGCTTTTTTTTTTTTTTAATATTAGCGGTTTTCTGGCCTACCTGATTTAATAAATTTGGAAACCTAAATGGAACTGGTAGAAATTCGATAAAAACCTCCTTGCAAAAAAATAGTGAAGGCTAAATATGTATAAAATGGCATTATTGTTATAATTATTTATGAAAATGGATGATATGGATATGGATATGAATTCTTAATAGAATTCAGTGGTGTAGTGGTTAGCACTTTCGCCTCACAGCAAGAAGGTCCTGGGTTTGATCCCCGCGTGCCTTTTTCTTTGTGGAGTTTGCATGTTCTCCCCGTGCATGCGTGGGTTTCCTCCGGGTGCTCCGGTTTCCTCCCACAGTCC
>JAQQZR010000020.1:9917964-9936987 GCA_030068235.1 Notoglanidium macrostoma | reverse complement strand
GACCTGCCCAGGGTGTACCCCGCCTCTCACCCGAAGATGCTGGGATTGGCTCCAGCTTCCCCGCGACCCAGATGGATTAAGCGGTATAGATAGTGGATGGATGGATGGATGGATTTGATTCAGCTGTGAGAAATGTAATATGTCTATGTAAAATGTAATGCTATAAAATGTAAATGCTCTAGGTTTAATAGTCATTTTTAAATATGTCTCATTTTACACAGCACTCACAAATCCAGCTTATAAATTGTTACGACTCAGTCTATGGTTATAAATTATTAGACATATTATAAATATGTTATGAAAAGATGAGTTCTAGAAATGTAGAAAATATTTTAAAAGAAAGAAAAGAAAAGGACAGGTTTCAGTGTGTCTGTAACTAAACATAAAACAGTATTCAAGCTAAGTGGCCTTGCTGTTGATGTGTTAGAAGAACTACTTATAATGCATTAGATTAATATATCTCACCTCTAAGTGCAATGCATTTTCATAAATAATTATAACAATATATTATACAGATATAACGCCTTATGAATTTTCACAAGACAGTTTGGTGTGCGTTTATTATTTTGTATTTCTCATGGTGGTATTATATTGTTTTCAGGCTGCGATCAGCCATAAATCTGTCAAGAATCCAGCTTACTGCATTCCGTAAAAAAGAATTTGACAATGATTGTGAAAAAAGAAAAGGTTCCTGCATTGGAAATGTGTCTGCATACACAAATTTGTGCTTTCGTTTCTTCTCTCATGATATTTTCCTATCCATGTATTTTGCACACGCTTTCTTTGCATAATTTTTTCACACAATCAGTTCCCAGCTCTCTCACATCTCACATCTTCTGGATATCCACACACCAACTCTTACACCTCAGACAGGCAAAAACTGTTTATTGTTGAATTGTTGAAAGAATCATGAAAGTTTCCATCCAGGTTATATATATAAACCCCCTGCCCTTTCCTTGTTTCAGCGTGCTGCCGTCTGAAATTTTGGCCTGTAGGTATCTGGGCTTCGTCTGCACGTATAATATATTCAGTGGGAAGAGTGTGTGAAATCATTTGATGTGAGTCTAGCTGGATAAATACCAGGGTTTATATCACACTGACCTGAGTTTAGTTGATTATCAACATTTAGTATGATTGTAATTAGATTTTTTTTTAATTATAATGAATAATGAATTCATAATAAAGCTATGTGCTACGAAATCAAGATTATGAAATCATAGGCTACTGTATCACACATTTGATTCTTTAGTTTGCCAAATTAAAGGATCCAGGACCACTGTTTAAAAGACAAGCTGACCACACACTCATCTGCTTACAGCTTACTTTAAGCACACTGCAAAAAAAGACGTCTTAGCAAGTGAAAACATATTAAATATAGTCAAATTTTATCATATTTTTAAGCATAAGCACTGATTCATAGAAAGAATAAACCCTTTCAATTTTTTATGTTTTATATTCACCTGCAAAGATGTCTTTTTTTGAGGTGTAAGTGTAGTCCATCATATTATCTATAAAATCTTTAGCCTTCAGGATAAGCAGTGTCTCTTATTGGGATGTTGTCCCTGCCAGTGTCCTCCATGTGTATCGTTTCATTGACTTACAGTATGCTATACTCTATAGTCAGTTAATTGTGTCATATTTATTTATTTAATATTGGCCTCATTATGGGGTTTCAGTGTAATAACAATCCACTTTAGCGTGACATATCATGGTTATATCAGACTCTCTGACAGTGGTGCTGGATATCAAGAAAATGGGTTCAAATCCAAGGTCAGAATTTTGCGTAACTGAGCCATGTTTCTGTTTAACTCAAACTCCACCCCATGTGCGTAACACTCACATAACACAGCACATCTGCATAGCACTTAAATCTGTAGTTATGCCTGAGGTCGATATACAAATGTCACACTTATGGCACGCTGTATGGCCAAAAGTATGTGGACACCTTACCGTCACACCCATATATGCCTTTTGAACATCCCATTCCAGACCTATTACAACATAACTGCTATAATAACCTCCACTCTTTTGGGAAGGCTTTACACTAGATTTTAGAGCATGGCTGTGGGGATTTGTGATCATTCAGCTACAAGAGCATTAGTGAGGTCAGGAGCTGATGTTGGGTGAGGAGGCCTGGGGTACAGTCAGTGTTCAAGTTCATCCCAAAGGTGTTCAGTGGGGTTGAGCGCAGGGTTTTGTCCCACATATGGGTGTGATGGTCAGGTGTCCACAAAGTTTTGGCCATGTATTGTGAATCCTTACCTCATTTAACTCAGCTTTGAATATAACCCAATATGCACATCCTGTATCCATCACTAATTCAGATCTGACCTGAGTGTGTGTGTGAGTTTGTGAGTGTGTGTGTGTGTGTGTGTGGGTGTGTGTGTGTGTGTGTGTGTGTGTGTGTGTGTGTGTGTGTGTTTGTGGATAACTAGATGAATGAATGGCTATAGGGAGAGAGGGAAACAGAGAGAGAGAAAGCGTGTGTGTGTGTGTGTGTGTGTGTTTTGCTTTACAGTATCTATCATTGATAGAGAAGGAATCCTTACCTCCAGTGCAGAACAATACACACGCAGAGAGTGAGAGAAAGAGAGACACTGAAGTTATAAAAGAAGTTATAAAGAGAAGCTCTTCCTGGTGTCACTGGTTATTATTTCTCTGTTCCTTTACTTGTTTCTTTACTTATGTGTGTCAGATGTGTTTTGTATCTGATAGTTCTTTTTTCACTATTAGAGCTACAGTATGTAGGTAATGTAGTCTATCTTTCTGTAAATCCATGGCCAATTCTTCATATTCCTGTCTCACATGATATCATTAAAAATAATGGCAGAGGTAGTCCATATTTAGCGCTTTCATCATCCACATCACTGCCAAACTGTTCTCTTAGCTACTTGAACTATTTTTCACGGGCTATAATGTGATTTGTGAGATTCTCGTCAAAAAGTGTTTCTGAAGTTGCCTGAGGACACAAAAGAAATAGTGAAGGGCAGGATGGGATGGGAGGATGGAGTTGAGGATCTGAAAAAGAGAAGTGATAAAAGTGCTCAAAATCATGCAAAGCAAAATATACGATTGCAGAAATTTCCATTGGATTTCAAATGAAAAGCAATTGCATTCGGATTGTATTTTCTTTCCCTGTTCTTTGTTCACTTACGTCTGTGACATCATATTAAATCAATACAAAATACCCTTCTTTCTTATCTGTTCAATTTTATCTGGCATTATATTAATTATATATAAATAAATTTGCATAAAAGGTATAATGTGTGCCTTATAGAAATGAGATAGAGAGAGAGAGAAATGAGTGAACAATAACACTACAGTTTATTCCATTAATATCAGTGGATTCTGTACACGCATTTATAGAATTTGTTGAAATTCACGAGGGGAAAAAATTCAAATGATTTACGAATGAAACAAAAATAAATAAATTTAGAAACTGGAAAATGGAAATTATAGAACTTATTGCCTTGAATTGTAATTGAGATAAACAGCTGTACGGCAGATTAATGAAGATCCGTCCATCCTTCAGTCCACCTGACATTCCATTCATTTATTCATCAATCCATCCTTCCATCCATCCAAGCACGCTTCCATCCATCCATCCATGAAACCAATCATCTGTCCAGCCACTTATTCCTTTATTCATCCTTCCGTCCATTCTTCCATCCACACATCCATAATACCATTCTTTCCTCCATGCATTAATATTACCATCTATTCATTTACTTATCCACCAATTCTTCCATCCACCCATCGACTCATCCATCTGTTCATCAATCCATTCCTCTGTACATCCATCACTACAGTCCTAGAATCTACACCAGTATTCAAATTCTGTTTTGGCAAAATGTGTGTGTGTGTGTTATCATTGTTTTATTGCACATTCCATCTCTCCCTTTTTCCTTATACTCTCTCACTACATTTTATTTCTTACTATCATTCATCTGCTCACTCGCTTGGATGGAGAGAGAGAGAGAGAGAGAGAGAGAGATGGAGCACAAGAATGGATGAAGATTACAGAGAGAGAGAGGGAGGGAGAGAAAGTGAGACTCCCTCTCTCTTTTTTCCCTCCTCCCTCTCTCTCTGCCTCTGTCCAATCTTCATCTATTCTTGTGCTCCTACTCTCCTCCTCTCTCCTCCCGCTCTCTCTCTCTTCCTCTCGCACACACTCTGTCAGATTGTCCGTAACAGTGACTGTATGTGTGTGACTGAGCTTATTCTGCGGGTGTAGAAGATGGTAAGTCCATTATTTTTCCCCACATTGGTTTAATTTTCCCATGCACATGTGCGTGTGTGTGTGTGTGTGTGTGTACATTTTACATACTCTTCCTACACATTATAATGTACAAGATATTACTGATCTGTTTCTCTATAGGTATGCAGATCTGTATTCTATTTTATGTGCATGCGTGTGTGTGTGTGTGTGTGTGTGTGTGTGTGTGTGTGTGTGTGTGTGCGTGCGTGTGCGTGTGCGTGTGCGAGCATGTCATGCTGCCACTTGGTTTCTGCAGAGGGTGGATGGAGTGTTATGTAAAGGCAGATTATAGCATTTCTATTTTTCTCTCCCTCTTTTTCTTTCTATATATTATTCTTAACAGTCGTGTCTTAAAGCATTATTCCTGAAGGCACCATAACGAAGTTCTTAGGTAATAAGCTGTTTTTTTAGTCCTTAAGGTAGACCTAAACTCTAAAATGATATTTAGCTCTTTATTTTAACTCCAGATATAACACAGATCCAAAAAGTAGAAATCCAGCCAACTTGTGTGTGTACAGATCCGCATTGTGTAACTCCCGAACAGTCTCATTTACAGCTGAGTATAAAAATGTGCATGCTCTTAGGAATTCTAGTTATTGAAAAGAAAAGTGTGCCTCAATTTAACAAGTTCTCTAAAGAAAAACAAGAACAATCCTAATCATATACATACAGTGTAATGTACATGTATAAAAAATAATACAAAACATTATAACACTAATTATAAGGTAAAGGGTGGGTATGAACTGATTTTCTTTTTACCACCATAAGCTCAATATTCTGATCATCTTATTTTGTTAGTGATTACATTTGTCTTTCCCTTCCACATATTTTTTGCGCTCAGCATTTTACTAATTCAGTTTTATTTTCAGTGCCTTGTTTATCAGTTTTAATAAAAGACTGAGCAGTAAAGCTCACCACACTTTGGCGTTTCTAAGCAGATTTTATAATATTACAATGCATCCACATGATTGCCCGAATTATTGGTGGCCAAAATGTCAATCACTAAAATTCCCCATTTTGTAGATGAAAATGCCAGTTCCATCGGAGATAATTCCATCAGCAATAATTCACCAACCTAGCCTTTTTTTCTCTCACACCAGAATGCATCTGATCACTACTGTATAAAGATTTTCTCTAGACGCGGCTCTACAATGGGGATATTTAAAGGAAAGATGATCGTAGACCTTGCTTTCAAAGGTCTCTATAAGTAACTAACATGATTGAACAGTTAACTTTTAATGTTTAACCACTAATGATTAGTTCATTGCAATAAATAAGACTAATCAGTTTGAGGGCTTGTATTCTTGTTCTTAGTGTTTTAAATTTGAAGCGGAGAATAAACATATACCTCTCTGTCCATTCATGTTCAAAGATCTTGTTTCATGCATAATTTGTCTTTTTTTTTTCTTTTTTTTTTTAAAAACAATTTGTTTGATTATTTTACTAATCATATCAAAAATGGTAAATAAAATTAAAGAAAAACCTCTAAATCTCCATGAAAACTCTACCCTTTCAAACCTACTATCTCTCACTGTTACTAGGCTCTTGTCCGACGAGTTTCCTTCAGCTGCGTAATTTACATAAATGCCTGTGATTTGATAAGCTGCAACCGAGAGTCTTGTGCAGAATTCGAGCAGTAGCTCTGCTACAGTATTTTCCTCTTGCGCAGATTTAGTCCATTGAAATACTTTGCTGGGTCCCGTATCTGAACCATCATACCTGTGAATAAACTCTGTTTATCATTAAGCGTCGAGTTGCTGGTGTTTACCAAGCAGTTCCAGAGGAAATCTCTGCAGCGAGTCTCTGAGACTTTGAGCAAAATGTGAGTGTTGCCTGAGTTGTTTAAACTCTCATGGAGTAACATTTGGTGCAGTAAATGAGTGATCAGTGTTTTGTTTCAGCGGAAGAAGGAAGCGACTGTTTGAGACGGTTCCAGCTGAACAGCTTGCGTGTGAGTGGTTAAGCCGATTCCACAGTCAGTGTGCTTGTGGTGTAAAAGCGCTGAAGCATTTTTACAGATCTGGGCGACAAACGTCCTACTCATTTATGGTTCCCTTCTGATTTATGGTGGCTTTATGATGGACTTTAAAGACATTTTTACAAAGGGAAAGGTGTGCTGTACATTTTTTCTGCCTTGTTCTTGATATCGCAACATCATGAATAATTTCTTTTGAAAGATAACAAAAGTTGCTCTATTTTTATTGAAATTACAAAGGCATCCATGATGGAGCTAAACATTTTAATATATACACACACTTGGTATCTAGGCTAAAATATATCCTTTAAAGGGCATTATGACAATTTGAACAGTTATTTAAAAGCTGTCCCATCTTTAGATGTCCTATTATCAAGTAGCAGCAGTGGTGACCGCTCAGGACTTCTTCTCAATGTTACATAATTATCATGCACACACTGCTCGTATAAGTCCATATATTGACATGCACAGGAAGTGGACGTATGTGAATTATCTGTAACAGGAACAGCTTTGAAGAGGCTGATGTTATTGGTGGGCGCGAGTCATTTTTGCATGTAGGTCAGACATAGCCGCTGGTCTTTTGAGCCAGATTAGCCTTCTTTAGTCCAGGTGTTTTACACTCTCTGAGTCACAAAATTCAGGCTTCAAGTTGGTATAGACATCCATCACTTAGGTTCTTTAACTAGGTGCTGCTAGTGTGTTTCCTTTTTTATGTGTGAGCTAAACAGTGTTAAGCTTATAGGTCGGGGTGTAAATATAAATTCCTTCCAAACAACAGAATTATTTTATACATCACTGCCGTTGAGTATGCATTTGTTTTCACATAATGGGTCATAAAAGTTACATCCATTTATTGTATATATTGTTCATTTTATTAACGTATTTTTAAGTTTAGTGTCCTTCCTTTTCTTTCGCACTGATCAGTGGTTTGATTTAAGTGACTTGCTTATTTTAAATATTTTTCTGATAGATTTAATTACATTTAAAGGTCCACTATGTAGGATTCAACCACCTGAATGCCACTCTCTTACCCCTCGCTTTCCGAGAGTGTATTAGAACGGACGGTCGCGGTCAGGTGCCCGTAGCTTACTTATGAGTATTTCAAGTCACACTCCCTTGCTTTTTCCATGCTAAATAATACGTATAATGATCTATTTTTCAAAATTTGGTTTCTCAAACGTTAGCCGACTTCAGCCACCACTAAACACAGATTCTTCGTATTTCTCTTCCTTATCTTTCTTTCTTCTTCTTTGTCGTTCTTCTGGTGCTTCCTTCTGGATTCACGCTGCCACTTGTAAATGTGCAAAATGAAGTTTGTCGGTTCTGCACTATTGTAGCAGTGCAACCTGTGGAGGTGGATCCACTCCCTGTGTAGATATAAAGGGCTCGTTCGTAGCTTATTAAAACACAATAATTCAGAGTTACAGGTAATTATACACAAATTAAAACATACTTATGAATATTATATTCAATTTCTGTTAATACATCCCTCTAAATCCTACATAGTGGAGCTTTAAGCATTTCCACCACTCTGAACTTGGACTTCTATTCATGCAGAAATACCAGTTTACTAGACTATTAGATTTCAGTGCTAGGCATCTTCTTATTGACATGTCATCATACAACTATAAAACAGAACTTTCAGGGGAAATACTGCAATTTTATTTTTGAAAAAAATACTACATTTTGTATGAAGTTCCACATTAACAATAAATTATTTCCATTTAAGATCCTGAAGGATGATTTCATTCTGTCCTCCATGTTTTCTGATCTGAAGTATAGCGTTGCTTTCTTTGCAAAGGATAGACACATTCCTATCTTTAAATTTGTCCAAAATAAAAAAACAGCTCTCCTTATTATACCTACCTAGACTGCCTCGTCTTAAATCAAACACAGGATTAGTGGCGGTACTTCTAGATCCTGATTATCAAATCCTGTGGAACTGATTATCAAATAAACATCAGTATTTTTAATAACAGTATTTTATGTAAAGTGATATTATGTAGGGTTATTCTGAGCCTAAACATATTGGCTCAATTTAAGGTTCTGTTTTAACACAGTGTTTTATCCAACATTTGTCTTAAACAGTGCATTATTTCTACAAAACTAATATCAAAATAATTAGCACTCCTTTCTTCCATGTAAAACATTTCAAGCCCCTTCATACTCTATTCTTATGGTTTTTTATGTATCCTTATATTTTCATCAGTGAAAAATTGGACATGAACAATGCCTCTATTTCTGCCACATTTTTGAGAGGGAATATTCCTTTTAATTTTTAATATTTCAAAAATATTTATTTTGATGTAATTTCTGCTGTAGTTTGAGTGGTTAATGTAAAAGGTTTATTTCATTATATTGTTTTTGTCAGTAATTATGGAGGTGACTCTACTATATGTTTGCTGAGAAAAATGGCAGAAAAGAGCATGTTAAGTCATCTGTGTTAAAGCATCGAGAGGCAGAAACAGCTTCCTGGAATAGAGCATGCTTTACTGCCCTTTCTGTACCATAAATCAACTGGCCATAAAACTACAGAGAGAGCCAGTAAATCCTGAAATACAATGCTGCAATGTTCATTTTTGGAACATTCAGAAACATTGGAAAACATGGCTGTCTTTTAAGCTTTTACAGCCTTATATTAGGACTGATCTAATACGCTCCGTTGAGGGAAATGCAGTTTCACATTTCGTTGTTTGATTTGTACGGCACTGATGCTGAACCAGCGTCGAAAAATGACACTCGTTCATATACATACTCACATTCATTCGTTATTCATTTAACACAAGGATAAGCCCACTGAGGCCTAAATTGAATGTATAGGGATAGTTTAATAGTTTGATAGTTCAATTTAAAAAGCACACAATGTCTCCCTACCCCAAATCGATCAAGCAAGTCTGCAGTTGGCCCCTTTAGTTTTGTGATCTTTGTTTTGTATGAACCAAACTGCAGGTCAAAATACAGATTTGCTATTTTGGCTCCTGACACTGTATGACTGTTATCCCTAAAAATAGAAGCACTCCATACAATTACTAAATATTACATAACTCATGCAATTATATAGTTAGAGTATATTAGGCAATCCAAATATAATCTTCTGATTAAACAAAACAAAATCAGTAAGTCTCTCAGGTAATATTTGTATATTTAGCTCATTGGTGTGTAAATGTGTTTGCGTGCTTACAAACAACTAACAGTGGGTAATCAAGTGAAAGGACTTCAACTTGCCGTGTTTATTCTACTATTAAACCGTAATGATATGCCTGAATGCTATAGTATAGAGATATCTTATACTGTTAACGTTATGCTATATTGTCTACAAATTATGACATAACTAAAGACATGAATGTGTGATGTCACTCTTAATTGTGCTGTAAGATTGTAAATCAGAGTTGTCTGAATCAGAGAAAGCATGGTTTCTACACTGTTCCTAATCTGATGAAGACTGTGAGCTTTTTAACTCATCTGAGTAATTGAATCCTCACACTGTAGCTGCAGAGTTATATAGCATTTACTATTCATTTCTAAATGTGAAGTTAAAATAAGATACTGACAACCCGTGTTAGCATGGGTGTTGTATGGTTATCATACTATGAATTCTTTACACGTTGAATGTGTTTAAATGTGTTTTGCTCCACTTTGCTTTGGCTTGTGTACAGTCAGTTAGTCCTTCAGGCCTGCAGGGGACGCTGTCTGTCTCAGTCTTGGCTTAGCTGGCTGCTCTGATTAATTGCTTCTCTTCTTTCTCCCTTCCCTCCCTCCCTCCTTCCTTCCACTCAGGCGCGGCTCCCTTCCTCTTCCTCCACCCTAAGCATTGCTGAGGTACCCCTGCATGATCCGACGCATGCCAGTTTTAGCCCCCGTATTGCAGTTTTAACCCTCTGTCCTGCTGTTTTATCCGTCTTGTAGTTTCATTCTTCCATTACTGTCGCACCACTCCTGTCACCACCCCTTACTTGTTTATATCTGTTTTTCCTTCTATGTCACCATCTCTTTCTTCTGCTACACCTGTCCATCCAGCTGTGTCTTTAGGTCTTTCTTTTGCTACACCCCTCTGTTCTGTGGTGTTTTTAGGTCTTCAATCAGTTACACCTCTCTGTTCTTTCTTGTCACCATCCCTTACTTCTGTTACATCCCTTTATCCTGTTTTGTCACTAGCTCCTCTGTCAGGTACACCCTTCTATCCTGTGGTGTCACCAGCACTTCCTTCTATTACACCCTTCTGTTCTGTTGTGTCAGGAACCCTTCCATCCTGTCGTTTCACCAGTTATTCCATGTGTAATATCTCTCTGTCCTGTTATAACTGGTCCTTCTCCCACTTCTGTCCTGTTGTGTCTCCCTCACTTCTTTGTGTTACATCCTTCCACCTGTTGTGTCATCAGGCTTTAGTTCAGTTACATCTCTCCATCCTGTTTTCTCACCAGCTTCTCTTTCGGGTACACTCTTTTGTCCTGTTGTGTCACTCTTCCTTCGTTTACACCCCTCCTTCATCATTCTACCATGTCACCAGGTCTTCCATCAGTTACACCCCTCTGTCCTGTTGTGTGACTAGCCTTTCCATCTGTTATACCTTTCTGTTATATTGTCACCTGCCCCTCCTTCCATTACACCTCATTGTCCTTTAGTAACCTGCCGTTCCTTCTGGCGCACATCCATCTCATCATGTCACCTTCCTCCTTCCTACAGTTACACTTCTTCCTGTTATCATCCTTCTGTCCTGTTGTTTCAGCCCTGTGTACTGTGTCGTTTTGTTTATTTAATTCATTTTACCTTTACATATTCCAGTTTCACCCATTTGCTTTGTTTGACCCCCCTATCTTGCTATTTATTCCCATATCATGCTGTTTTGCCTCATTGTTTTTTAATTTCTTTTAAATGCCACCATCTTCTTGTGTAACCATCTTGTTCTGATGTTTCAATCAGTGGTACTGTTATTCCTCATGGTACTTTTTCTTCTCTATTTATTTTTATATAAATATTTCCATCCAATTGCATTCTACCTGCAACCTTGCTCCTTGTGTCTCATGGTGCATGATCTGCTAAAAAGAGATATGTAATTTAACTGTGTTATTTGTATCCTTTCTGGATCTCGTTTCTAGTTACTATAGGTCTTGCAGTTGCCACTGCCATTTTTCTTTTCTTTCACATAGTCATTTCTTATTTTTTTGGATTTTATCCATTATGCATTATTTTTTTTTTTTTTATGCATTATACATTATTTTTATGTTTCCTTTCAGTTTATTGTTTTGGTTTCTGTCAATCTATTTTTGTCTTCAATTAATTTCGCTGTTTGTATTTCTGAATGTGTTTAATTTATTGAAATCTTGAAACACCAATTTCGTTAAAAGTTTTAAAAGGTTATAAATTAAATGATACATTACGTAATATAGAAACATTCATTTCGGATATGGAGCTCAATAAGTTCGGCTTTCATAAATAAATTCATCAAATGCAAATGACAGAGCGGAGTATAGAAAATATCCTCTGGTAGGATATGTTGCTGCAAAACATGTATTTATTAGCTATATTTATTTAAAATGCTACAATTTAATCGATTTGATTAAAAGAATCTGCATCTTCATCCGTACTTGTGTCTATGCAGCTTGGATGTTGGTGTGTAATGCCTGTTGCTGTGGATTAGAAACTCTGCTAGCTACCATCCACTGGAGGGCTATGGCAGTTTCACCTGTCAGTCAAACATAATCAGATTTTCATTTTTCTTTCAGACGCCTGCCGTGGGCGAGAACTCGCACTGCCTCATTGTCTGAAATGCTTTGGAGTGTACACTAGAGCCAAAAAGGCTCGAGTGCACCACTGAGTACTGTTTTATTAGATCATTATTCAAAAACACACTGAAATATTTAGTTACTCAAGTGATCATTATAATGCAAGCAAAAATGATCACACAGTTCCCATCATGCACTTATAATTTTTTGTGAGTAATGTTTTGTCATTGTTTCCATTTGTAGATTATCACAAATGCTGTTGAAACAGGTTAAGATCATTCCAAATAACAGACATTTATAGATTCTTAAAATAGTTTATAAAATTTATTTTATGATTTCTAATAATCCACAAATTGTCATATTTATAATTTATAAATCATGTTTATTATACATTAAATTCAAATAGCTTTTAGGCAATCAGTGTGTTGGTGTCTTTCAGGAGAACTGGAGTGGAATCTTGTCTATTTTCAGTTGCGGCTAACCAGGATTTGAAATGTAACTTTAATATGTGCAAAATAGAAAAATCTTTAGCGTTCAGACCTATCTATATAGTGGATTATAACAAATTCACCAAGGAAAGGGCTTTCCCAGGCCAGCACACAAGTGACAGCTATACACAATTTCCATGCACAAATATTATATTTATGCAACAATTAGGATTATTTGCACAGAATTGTAATATAGAATATTGAACTGTCCAGTTTGAATACATTTATTTATACACAAATGATATAACAAGGAATAATATAACATGTAATAAGGTAGAATTAAATTATATTAAACTGCAGTTAGCAAGAGTGGACAGGAAGCTGTGAGCATGTAAGGAAAAACTGAGCGTTAATAAGAACAGGAAACAATGACCATAAAAGGATGACCAGAATAGGGTTGGTGTCACATTTTACACCCTGAAGATGTTTATGAAATAGTCTGAGAGTAATGTTTTTGTTCTAATGCTTAGTATTAAGAATTCTCAAGTTTCTAAAATCTAGACTGTTATTCCACAACCAAAGATCATTTTTAGTTCATTTTTCTTTTTCATTTTTTCAGTTTGAAGGCTCCAAAGTGCAGCTGTAATTATTCTGTTTCTCATTTTCAATGAGTGTGTGTGTGTGTGTGTGTGTGTGTGTGTGAGTGTGTGTGTGTGTGTGTGTGTGCGCGTGTGCGTGCTTGTGTTTGTGTGTGTGCGTGTGTGCGTTACAGACCGAATATGTGTTTTAGTACTTGTGTAGTTCAGCATGCGTAAGAAAGGCTATGCGTGTGTGTGCGTGTATGCGCATATGTGAGCGTGTGGGGTGAGTGACTATCCTGTGGCTTCCTCCAGGCCTCTCGGAGAGAGTTCAGGGCCCATCTGGATGAGGTCATCACGCTCAAGTCAAGGTACTCTACCTTGGACCAGGTAAAGAGTTCCACTCACCTCCCTCCATTAGCACACTCCTACATACACACCAGGGACAAATCATACGCAATTATCACACTACTAAAACAAAGTTATCAACTTAAAGAGTGAGAGTTAATAAGATCAGGAAACTTTGACCATAAAAGGAAAGTTGAAGACAAAATTCAAGACACTATACAGATTATGAAGGGTAAGCAGGATCCGAATAATTGGATGTGACAGTTTACCTACTAGCTTACTTAGCCACAGCAGCTAACACATTTTAACACAGCAGCACAGCTAAACACAGGGCAGTAATGCCAGACAAAGAACATCTAACATAACACAGAGAAGCGAGCAAATGCAGAGAACAGCTACCAGAAATATCACGCAATCATGCTACACACAAAACAACAAATATGGAGGTACCAGCCCTAAAATTACACTCCAGAATACAGAGCATCCCCTGAGAAAATAACACCGCTAATCAGATACTAACGGAGAGAGCTATAGTTATGCACAGCTAACCAGCTAACAGAAAGGTCACCATTAAACACAGTGCAATGAGCACATTTAAAGACCGAGAACTTATCACAGATAATCACAGACCAGCCAGCAATACTAAACACAGAAGCTATCACAGCTAATAGCTAAGCATGCTGATGGCTGTCACTGTTAATTAAAGAGAGCATGAGACAGTGACAGTGGCACTGCGTGTAGCGTTGCCTCATGGTTAGCTGTGTACATATGAATATTGCTCCAGCATCCCTGCTTCGATCCTGAGCTCAGGTCACTGTCTGTGAGGGGTTTTGCATGTTCTCCTCATATTCGTGTCGGTTTCGTTCCACCTCCCAAACACCCGCCTGTAGGTGTGAATGAGTGTGTTGTGAATGAGTGTGAGCATGTGGGCACGGTGCCCTGTGATAGACTGGCGTCCTATCTGGGGTTAATTTTCCTGCCTTGCACCTGGTGTTTCTGGGATTGGCTCCAGATCCAACATGACCCTAACCAGGATAAAGCACTTACTGAAGATGAACAAATAAGTGATTACCTCTAGGCAGGACTCAGAATTCAATGATAATTTCATCCTTGCACTTTGGTTGGCCGAAGACTCTCACTCATTGAAAAAAGCACACATTTTGGTTTTTATACGTCTGTACAGTGTGTATGTGTGTTACATGTTGCAGACAGAGGGAAGATCATGCAAAGATGTTAACTTGTGTGAGTGCAGGTTTTTGTACCCTTGTGAGGACCAAATGTGAGATTTTACTATCCTTGTGAGGACAATTTTGTATGGTGCTTGTGAGATGGGTGGTCCTCACAGAGGTTTTAAGGGTTTTGTAAACAAAAATAAGGAAAATTAAAAGGGGCCAAAAGTTTCGTTTTTATTATTTAGGTTAAGGTTAGGGTTAGGGTTAGGTCTAGTATTAATTATCTCCATTAATCATTTATTTCTATGGACAGTCCTCACAAAGATAGTAAAACCAACATGTGTGTGTAGATGCCAGTGAGTTTTTCCCTTTCCTTCTCTTTCTGCCCATCTGTCTCTCTCTCTCTCTCGCTCCCTCTCTCTCCCTCTCTTTCTGTGTGTCTCTGCCTGTTTGTCTGTCTGTCTCTCTCTCTCTCTCTCTCTCTCTCTCTCTTTCTGTGTGTCTCTGTCTGTCTTTCTGTCTGTCTGTTTGTCTCTCTCTCTCTCTCTCTCTCTCTGTCTCACACACCCTCTTTTGTCCCAAATAGTGGTCCTAATTTGTGTGGGCCTGTGAAGTACACAAGGCCATAGTGTGTTCCATTTCTCTACTTAAAAAGATGCTGAAAAGGACCCTCTCTGAGGCAAAAAGCACCCTTTGGCAAAGGCCACGCTGATTCAGACTAACCCCAGGCTTGCTTTTTGAAAGTGCAGTCCATTAAAATCTTTTACATAATAGCTTATGGCAAAAAGTCACACAAATGCTTTCTAATAATATCACATAACCCCAGTCATGGTGTCAGTTTCTCTGCAATAAAATGTCTCCTCTGTGATAAAACACACAGAGGACATCTGGACACCTTCAACACGAGCTTCTTGCACATTTCCTTTCCCCAGATGTTTCTGCGATATATGACAAAAGTCAATGGTCACCTTCAAACAAGCTGTTAAAATGATTGTTTGATGCACTAGGGTGTAGACAACAGCAGGTCACATCTGGGAATATGCTGAAGTCCTGTGGGCTTTCTCCTGTGAGAAACCATTATAGGACCTCACATGGTCAAAGTGTGGACTTGGAGGAAGACCACAGGGAGATTTCTCACTCACTCTCTCTCACTCACTCTCTCTCTCTCTCTCTCTCTCTCTCTCTCTCTTTCTCTCTCTCTCTCTCTCTCTAGGCTATACCTTTCCATAACATAGTTACATAGTTACATTTGCTTCACAGCTCCAGTATAAAAATGAAGACGCAAACTTGACGTATCAAGATGTCTTGGCTGATGAACTATATTTATTTTAAATGTGAAATTAATATGTCAGTGAATATTTCAGGAAGCTGTACATGTGCATAGGTATGTTTTTGAGTGTATCTGTATACTATGTGTGAGTGAGAGAGAGAGAGAGAGTATATATACATATAAAATGTGTGTGTGTGTGTGTGTGTGTGCATGATGTCATATGGATTATGCAAGTACTATAGATAGAGATTGTGTGTGTGTGTGTGTGTGAGTGTGTGTGTGTGTGTGTGCGTGAGAGAGAGAGAGATTTGCTATGCTTCCTTCATTCTCTTCATTCATTCTTTCTCTGCCATCTTATTTCTCAGTCCATATACATATCTGTTATAGATCTTTTTTATACTAAGTTTAATCATCTGATTAGTCACTCCCCCTCCACACACACACACACACACACACACACATACACCCCACCACCTCCATCAGACATGAACACCTATTAATTATCTGCTGATCAGTTAATTACCTGCAAATCTATCACTTAACTGCAAATCTGTTAATTAATTGCAAAATAATGTGTGAAATGAAGCATGTCACACCTCTCAGGACGACAGTTAATAACCCTTTCAAGTCCTTTTCCTTTTTGTCTGTTCAATAAAAGAAAAAAAAAAACAGAAGCATCGTCAGAAACTGACATATAGTTACTGAAAAATTCATTGTTCCTGAGATGTTATTGGTGGTGTAGTAATATATTTTGTGAACCAAAAATTGTAGTAAAATAAATGCAATTAAATCTTGAATTTTCAAAATCAAATGTTTAAAATTTGCACTTGGGCAGACTTTGCTTGTTTTTAATGAGCTATTAGTAATAAGAAATTACATTTTATCACAAGCAATAATTGTGATTTCAAAGGGTTTTAACAAAGGATTAGCAGAAATTAGCATTCGATTGTCAGTCAGTTTCCTTCCGATTGTTCTGAAAATGTTGTCTAATATGTAAAATTACATGGTGTTAATTAGTAAAGACTAAAAATTTATGCAAGTGAATGTCTGCTTCAGCTGAACCTCCTCATGATCTGCTGGGTCACAGCATCATTCCCATGCAGTTACACCCATCCCCCCCCCCTCTCTCTCTCTCTCTCGCTCTCTCTCTCTCACTGTTTTACTTTCCTGGCTTTACTTCTTCTCTGGGAACTCTATTTGCAGGCACTGGCTAGAGAACCTTGTGGTGTTTGAATAATAATCAGATCTATTCTGTACATATTTATGAATTAGCTAATAAATTTACTAATATTTTCAGGGTTCTCCCTATGTCTGTATGGGTTTTCCCATGGTTCTCCAGATTCCTCACATGGATTGGCTATGATAAATTACCCCTAGGTGTGAATGAGTGTGTGAATATGTGTGTAGTGCCCTATGTTGGTCTGGCATCCCGTCCAGGGTGAATTCACACCTTGTATCCAGTAACCGCTTCATATTCAATGCAACCCTGGCCAGGATAAAGCAGCTAATGTAGATGATCAGAACTCTACGGCAATTTTCCCTTCACTGGCTTCTTAGCAAAGCCATGCATATTAGCATTTTTTCATTAGCATTTTGCATAATGTCACATGCTAATTTATGACATAAACAGCACTTACAAGAAAATAAAATCAATGGCTACACTAAGGTGTAGCCTGCAAGTATCCTTAATGGCATAGGAGCAGAAATGATCAGTGGATATCACCAGGTAGCTGAATGGAAACTCATTCTCAGTGAAGCTGAACTGCACAGATATGGAGGTGAAATACTGTGTACACACCATCCACCAGGTTGCAGTGAGCCAGCCAGGAGTAAAACCAAGAATCTTATGATGCTTAGTCAGAGATGTAATCCATTGAATCCATAACCCTTCCTTTTACAGTCCCCTAATTACTAAGTATTGGCCCAGGGTAAATTATGGTATATTATTGAGTAATTACCATAGGTAATAATAGGTAAATACAGAGAAACTAAAGTTGAAAAACTAAGAAAAACCCTAACACAAACCCATTAGGAAGGGTTACCATTATTAACCAGGTGAATATATGGTAAATTATACTATATTATAAGGTATTGGAGTTATAGGTAGGTAAATACAGAGAAAGTACAGCTGAAATATTAGTAGAGATTGTTTTTAGTATTTTCTCTGTATTTACCTACCTACTTATTACCCACAGTAAATACCCGATAATATGCTAGAATTTACCGTATGTTTACTTAGTAATTAGGGGACTGAAAACAAAAGGTAACCATTGAGCACCTGTGTGGTTATGGCTTTGTGTTTTTGTCAGTCAAAAGGATGTCTTGTTCACTATGACACTACAAAAGCCCTTGTATGATGTAAATTTTCTAACAATCTTTTTTTTTAATGATATAAAAGTTGTCCTGTTCAGATATGGCAACTAGTGGAACCAACAACCAAAAAAGCAAACAAATAGAGACTATGACTTTCCGTTGCATTATTGCCACTAGCTGCATGCAAAAACATTACAGAGTGATGTTGGAACCATCTCACTCACTCCGTGCATGTATGGATATATGGAAGCCCAGTCCAGAAAATACAGTATTCTGAATTTCAAGTAATTTTAAGAGCTCATGAGGATCTTCTTTTTTTTTGTGCACCTCAAGATGAAGTGCTGCTTAATTGTTCCTTCTTTCTCTGTCTCTTTTTGTCTTTCTCTCGCTCTCTCACTCTTCCTCTGTGTCTCTATCCCTGGCACTGGTTGGCTGTGCTCTGTCTTTTGAGTTGCCTCACCTTTGCGTTGTGTTTTGCTTTGCCCTGGTTGCTTGGGACTGATGGACTGATGCTTGATGACTTTGTCTCCACTGTAGCTCCAGTGTAGGTTGGAGGTGCTTAAAGATGATCGAAGGAGCCATAGGACCTTCAGCTCTCGAGTAACTATCGCCAACCCTCACCAGGCCATATGCAATGCCCACTTGCTGTCTCTCCTGTCCATCTCTCTCTCTTTCATTAGTGGGATTTCCATCCACTTGTTCTTGTTTTTTTGGGTTTTGTTTTTTTTGCAATTGAATTTGTTCATAACTCGTGTTTTTGTAATGTGTACAGGGTTAAGTGGTGATGTGATCTGAACATTGGTTGATATATATATATATGTACACTACCAGTCAAAAGTTTGGACACACCTTCTAATTCAATTTTTTTATTTATTTTTATTACTTTAAAAGAGACTGGATAATGACGGACTGTTGTTTCTCTTTACTTAGTTGAGCGGTTGTTGACATAAAAGGTTAT
>JAQQZR010000020.1:9893520-9905535 GCA_030068235.1 Notoglanidium macrostoma | reverse complement strand
GTGTGTGTGTGTGTGTGTGTGTGTGTGTGTGTGTGTGTGTGTGTGTGTGTGTGTGTGTGTGTGTGTGTGTGGGTGTAAGCGTGTGTTAGAATGAGTCTATTTCTATCTGAATGCATTGTAATAGCAATTTAAATGAAACTGACTTAGCTAATTTATGATATATGCTATGTAACATTATGTACGCTTTCTCAATACTTGCCTTTTTTGAACCTTACATTCAGAATGTCTTTTGTGTCATCATATTTCAGAACTTTCACTGATTTTTGTTCAAATTTATCTGCTTACCTGATGAATCCTATCCCACTTTTTGTAGCAGAACATAACTACACGACTGTTAGCTGAACCCCATAGCTACTTAGCTGATCAACTACCTAGCGAGTTAGCCTTAGTGGCTTACAAGATACAGCTACCAATTTAGCTGCTTAACTCTGTGTCCATTACCAAACAAACGACCATACCTTTTCTGTGCATATGCATGACCGAGAGCCACAATTTTAGCAATAGCAGCAATTTTAATTGGTTCAAATGACTCATGTGACCTGACATTTGTTTATCACACACAACCCTGATTCCTACATGTAATTATATCCCATTTACTGTATGATGTCCAACAATGGAATAAAAATTATAACCGTGGTTCCATCTTATCCTGTCATATACAGCTTCTCATGAAGTACTGCTTGGAACAAAGAACAGATGGTTGGTGCTTCTGGGGAGTGTATATAGCTAGTGCCATTAGCTAGCTAAGATAATCTGCCATTGAAAGAAACACAGCATGTAAAACATTAGACAACCACTGTTCATACTGATTAGCACACATCATTAATATGGGTTTAACTAGTTAGCTCGAGAATCTATATAATAGCTACTTATATATAGCTATATATAGCTACTACTATGGTTGCTACATACCCACAAGAGACAAACAGAAATGTTACTGGTAAAAGACAAGCCATTTACTTTCATTTGTAAGCAAACCCCTCAGTTTGGTTCACCATAATTGCGGAACTTTTCATGAAACACTTTCATGGTCTAGTGAATAGACGTAGACTGAGATGCCTTCAGATTTGCCCAAAATCAGGAGCTCAGAGGGCAGGTTTCCATTAGGACAGCTGTCTACCCAGGGAGCTACCTTGTCACTGGAACAGATTCCAGTGAAGATGTAAGATGTAGAAGATGTAACCTCCATCCTCATTATCTCATGTGTGTTTCAGGCCCATTGGTCATGACATAAAGCGTGGAGAGTGCGTGTTGGCCAAAGGCACTCATATGGGCCCATCAGAGATCGGCTTGCTGGCCACAGTGGGAGTCACAGAAGTGGAAGTGCACAAGTTCCCTGTGGTTGCCGTAATGTCCACGGGAAATGAGGTTGAAACTCCCACACACACACACACACACACACACACACTGTACATGCACTGTACATATATGGGCAAAATTTACAATGCCAAACCTCTGCACTCGTTCTAATACGTTGTCGTTTCTATAGTAACAACTCATTTACTGGGACTTGTACGATGGACATGTCACATAACCTAATCCTAATAGTCAACAGATTAAAAATGTGTTATTTAACAAAGAAAGATGTCTTATAGGTGCAGTTTTCTGACGTTTATTTAATGTTTATGAAGTCCCAGTGTGTACTTTGTACAAGTTTTCTGATATGGGAAAGGTTTCAGGTTAGAGGACCTTACACTTTCTGGCTTCTTGATAACATGACAAGCTCCTTTTATTGTTTTACAAACATCAATAGACAGAAAAAAGAGGCTGGAGAGGAAACAGCAGTTGAACTCTGTTAAAACATAAGTGGTAACAGGAACATTAATCATAATTATAGACACATAGAGAGTATGTCTTTCTTTAAATGAAATCATTACAAATTAAAATTGTAATCATAGCAAATTGCAAAAGAACAATGTTAATCAGACAAGTTTTTATCTAAAGCCGATATGCCAATAAGGTTTGTGTCTATTTTTTTCAGCTGCTGAACCCTGAGGATGATCTACACCCAGGGAAGATCCGTGACTCCAATCGCTCCACGCTGCTTGCCACTATCCAAGAGCACGGATACCCCACCATTAACTTGGGCATCGTGGGAGACAAGTGAGTGTCACTACAAATACATCTTAAACTATATGACCAAAAGCATGCGGACACCTGGCCATGACACTCCCCCACCTCCACAACCCCCCTGTCTTCCTTGTGCACAGGGGCATTGTCATGCTGGAACAGGTTTGGGCCTCTTGGTTCTAGTGAAGAGAAATTGTAATGCTGCAGTATACAAACCCATTCTAGATAATCATGTGACTCCACATTTGTGGCAAAGGTTTTGGGGAATGCTCACATACGAGGGTCATGTTCAGGTGTCCACATACTTTTGGGCATTCCGTGTTTGGTGTTTTTCCAGTTTTCTTGCATTACAGCCCGGAATTAAAATAGATTTTTATTTGGATTTTATGTAATGGACCTGACAAAATAGTCCAAATTGTTGATGTGGAATGAAAAAAATACCTTGTTTAAAAAAATTAAAAACTGAAAAGTTGTGACTGCATATGTATTCACCCCCTATGCTATGAAGCCTCTAAATAAAATCTGGTCAAACCTAACCCTAGGTCTAACCTATTGATTTCAGAAGTCACATAATTAGTTGTTTAAGGTCCACCTGTGTGCAATCAAAGTGTCACATGATTGCTCTCATGATGTCAGTATAAATACACCTGTTCCCCTGAGTCTAATACACCACTAAGCAAGCAACATGAAGACCAAGGAGCTCTCCAAACAGGTTAGAGATGATCAGTGGAAACAGGATGCACACGATGCACTTGAGCTCAATTTTGAGCTTCATGGCAAAGGCTGTGAATACTTATGTACATGTGCTTTCTCTGTTTTTTTATTTTTAATAAATTTGCAAGAACCTCAAGTAAACTTTTTTCACGTTGTCATTATGGGGTGTTGTGTGTAGAATTCTGAGGAAAAAAATTAATTTAATCCATTTTGGAATAAGGCTGTAACACAACAAAATGAGGAAAAAGGGGTGCACTGTGAATACTTTCCGGATGCACTGTATCTTAAATCATTTTTAAAAATGCACTATATCCATGGTTTGCAGTGAAGGATACATATTGAAGGTACAAAAGATCCTTTAAGGTACAAAGAAAGGTACAGTTTTTAAATATACAGACATGATCACATCAATGATCTATAAAAGCAACACAACATAGTGGCGATAAATAAGATACACTAAGACATCTCTGTCCATGTACAGTATATTACTGTTAAAATAAAATTTATTTATTTGGCATGGCCTACAACATTTGTTTATTTTAGTACAGATTTTATACATACCTTGACATCATCTAAAAGATTTTACATACTGTCAGACCTATTTTTTTTAGAGCCCATTTAGAGAACCTGAGGAATTGTTCAACACAGATGGCTGTATATCAGTAGTGTATTGATACAGATTGTGGACTTTTTTTTGTGTACGTACCAGGTGTTAATTATTTTACTCAATCTTTCAGACACAGTCTTGAGTTCAGATATAACAGAACCCTACACACGCCGTGATTACAGTTTGTTTGGTGTTTTACTACCATGGTAACAGTTACCATGTTTTTTTGTCTCCTCCCACAGCCCAGATGACCTCTTGAATGCCCTGAACGAGGGCATCAGCCGTGCCGATGTCATCATCACCTCAGGGGGCGTGTCCATGGGCGAGAAGGTGTGGACTTTTTAATTGAATTAGTTAATAAACTTTCAGTTTCTTAGTTTCTTCTTGTGGTAAAATGATGATGTACTTTAGCAGGGTCAACCCTGGGCTGTTCTCTAATAGTCACACAGTCACTGCTCTGCTCTGTTTGTAACGCGCCCTCACACCCGTCTGCACTATTTCTCCTTGCGTAAATCCCCACGCCTATCTAACTGCTTTATCGGCTTATAAGAAGTTTATTTGATGAGCCTATAGAGGCAATATGGGACAGCAAACAAACATGAGCACTACATATTTAAAGCTACAGTTTTAGGCAGGATTTAGAAGAGCGAGGACTTAGCTTGAAAAGTTAAACAAGTTCAACATCCAGGTCCCTTCTCCGCTGCACTCCCTGCCTCCAAAGCCTCTCCCCAGAGAGGAGGCTGCCCATTCACACACAGGCTAGCAACCAATGGTAACGGAAAGAGGCCGGGTAAACAGCATGGAGCACACATATAAACAGTAGACTTACAGACTGCATTTGATCTTCAAACACAGTCTATTTATATTAAATTTTAAAGAACCTGCACCCAACATGAGTTCCAAAAAGCCGGCAGTAATTTTCACTGGATTATTTTGCCATTTCACATCGTGAAATGCCGAGGCTAGACATTACTTTGTGAAATGTCAACATTGCTGGCCAACAAACAAGCAGAAGTAAATCTTTTCGATATGAAAAGTAATCTACAGCAATATCTATTCAGCAAAAGAACTAGCACACACTTATTTCAGTGCTTAGATGTTTGTTTTATAACGGTAACTATCATGAATAGTGCTGAATAAGAAGGAAACATTTAGGAGAACATTTAGCTGAGAGAGCACAGGTACGTATGAATATCAGGAAAAACACCAAATGGATATATGACTACCTGGGCACTTCACGAAGATATTTTCAGCAACTTGAAAATTAAACATCTCTAACCAGTAGCAATAGCATAAAAAAAAGCTAACGTTAGCCCGACTACAACATCACAGTAGCATGAGATACAGAGTGTTTCTGTAACCACTATCATCTTAGCTTTGTGGTTAATTATTTTGAAAATCAAATCAAACATTAATTTAGCAGGGGTAATTACCTGTCAAGCAGGAATGTGGCTAACTCGTTTTGATCAGTTTGATCAGCATCAGTTTTGAATCTTTTCAAAGATATTGACCTTGACAGAGTGAGTTCATGCACAGGGGAGGGGGGCTGCCCAGAGTGTGTGCATGAGCAGTGATTGACACTCCGTCAGACACTCATCCTGGCTCTGATTGGTTGTGTCGGTTCGGGCGTGGTGGATTCTTTAGAATGGCATTAGGAGCACTGGGTGGAGTCAGAAGAGCCTGATATTTTTCACAGATTGTCTTGTGTACTAATGTCAGTACATAGTGACAGTATTAGCAAATAGGTTGAAAAGTTTTTTTATACAGCTTACCTCCTGGAGCTTTAATATTTGAAAAGTCGAGAATTTCAATTTCTTTTTAAAATCAACTTTTTTTTATTGTTTATATCTCAGTGCCCGCTGGCCCATGCATGCTTGACGGCTGCAGGAACTTAGCTGGCTAATTAGCAAGTTGGCTATTTAGACTTATCAGCATGCTAATAATTTGTAAGGAAGTGGAGTATATCATTTAACAAGATCACTTCAGCGGCTTCATTCTGAAAAGAATTATCTCGGCCCTTTCTTTTTTGGTGCATTTCATTTTATCTGTATCCTGCCACATATTTTTCTTTGGTCTTCTTTTTAATCCTGTATGCTTTTATCCATGTCTGAGTAAAGGACACTGAGTTTGACCCTTTGGGTATGAAGTGTGTATACATATAAACATCTGCTTCACTGAAGTAGTTTTCTCTATCATGAGAGGACGTTGATGAGGGCGTGTTGAAAACTTTTATGGAACACAGGGCTTGTCTAAATTCCACACTTTAAGTCTTGATACAGCTCCATGCTGACATCTCGTGGCTCACTTTAGATGCAAGTGGATCTTTGGACAGCAGTGAGAGATGGTGATAAATAATGTATGACTTTCCTCCCCTGCCATATGGGACTGTCTGGGGTTTTATGAGCATGTGTGTTTCGATCATCATTAATGTGGCCCTATAATTGGCCTGTTTCGACAGGACTACCTGAAGCAGGTGTTGGATATTGACCTCCACGCTCAGATTCACTTTGGGCGTGTCTTTATGAAACCAGGGTGAGTGGATGAATGAGTAGCCAATGTTTCGAAAAGCAGTTTTGAAAAACAGCAGTCTTATTATTTGTGTTTGTTCTTCTGTGTAGTCTCCCTACAACATTTGCTACTTTGGACATGGACGGTACACGAAAACTAATTTTTGCTCTACCAGGTAGGGATGGTGAGAGATTTGTTGGTATGTATTTATTAGCCTTAAGACAAATGTTTTATTTTGTGTTCTGATTAATTTTCTCTTTTGATTTCCGTCTAAAGTTTTGTCAATTTATTGTTTAGAGTCTGTTTTATTTTAGCATGTTTCATTTTTTCTCTTTTGTCTTTGTGCTTACTCAGTTTAATTTACTTGATTGGCTGACTGGATAAGTGCATGAATGAGCAGGTGTTATAAAGTCTGTATATACAGTACCAGTCAAAAGTTTGGACATACCTTCTAATTTAATGGTTTTTCTTTATTTTTATTACTTGAAAGACACTTCTTGTTTTAAACAATTATGGACTGTCGTTGTTCTTTAATTAGTTGAGCAGTTCTTGAGATAATATGGATCACTACAGTTGTGGAACAGAGTTATTTACTGTATAGCAACACCACCTCGGCACAACACTAATGGTGATCTCAAACACATTAAGAAGGCAAGAAATTCCTGCTGTTAATACAGCTGTTAACTGAAAAGTATTCCAGGTGAAGACCTCATGAAGCTGGTTAAGATCATGCCAATAGTGTGCAAAGCTGTCATGAAGGTAAACGCCAGATAGTTTAAAGAATCTAAAATATGAAACGTGTTTTTTTTTAACACGTTCTTGTTTACCACATAATATGTGTTATTTCATAATTTTGTTGTCTTCGGTATTGTTCTAAAATGTAGAAAATAGTCAAAATAAAGAAAAACCTATGAATGAGTAGATGTAATTTTGACTGGTACATATATATATATATATATATATATAGTTGTGTTCAGAATAATAGCAGTGTGTTTTATAAAGTGAATAAAGCTCAAAATCCTTATCATGACTTTTATTTCCAAACAAATGCAAATGCATTGGGAGCACTACACATTCTATTCCCAATCAAAAGTTGAAGAAAATTGTATCAAATTTGTGTTATTCCATTACAGAAAGTGAAGAAAAGGGAATATTAGGCTGTTCAAAAAAATTGCAGTGTCCTCATTATTATTTACATTCACTGTATAAACTGAAAAATGTTTCAGGATTTTGCTTTCCTTTGTCACTGAACTAATATTTAGTTGTATAACCACTGTTTCTGAGAACTGCTGCACATCTGTGTTGCATGAACCAACTTCTGGCACCTGTGAACAGGTATTCCAGCCCAGGATGATTAGACTACTTTCCACAATTCTTCTGCGTTTCTTGGTTTTGCCTCAGAGAACGCACTTTTGATGTCGCCCATGTTTTCTATTGGATTAAGGTCCGAGGATTGGGCTGCCCACTCCATAACGCCAATCTTGTTGGTCTGGAACCAAGCTGTTACTTGTTTCCTGGTGTGTTTGGGGTTGTTGTCTTGTTGAAACACCCATTTCAAAGACATTTCCTCTTCAGCATAAGGCAACATGATTTCTGCAAGTATTTTTAGGTATTCAAACTGATCCATGATCCCTGGTATGCGATAAATAGGCCCGACACCGTAGTATGAGAAACATCCCCATATCATGATGCTTGCACCAGCATGCTTCACTGTCTTCACAATGTACTGTGGCTTGAATACAGAGTTTGGGGGACGTCTGACAAACTGTCTGCGACCACTAGAGCCAAAAAGAACAATCTTGCTTTCATCAGTCCACAAAATGTTGTGCCATTTCTCTTTAGGCCAGTCAATGTGTTCTTTGGCAACTTGTAACCTCTTCAGCACATGTGTTTTTTTCAACAATGGGACTTAGCGGGGGCTTCTTTCCGATAGCTTGGCTTCACATAGGTGTCTTCTAATTGTAACAGTACTCACAGTAAACTTTAGACCTTCTTTGATCTTCCTGGAGCTGATCATTGGCTGAGTCTTTGCCATTTTGGCTATTCTTCAATTCATTTGAACGCCAGTTTTTTGTTTTCTTCCACGTCTTTCAGGTTTTGGTTGCCATTTTAAAGCATTTGTGATCATTTTAGCTGAGCAGCCTATCATTTTCTGCACTTCATTTACGTTTTCTCCTCTCCAATCAACCTTTTAATCAAGGTAAGCTGTTCTTCTGAACAATGTCTGGAACGACCCATTTTACTCAGAATTTGAGAGAGAAATGCACTATAACCAGGATGTACAACATTTACTGCTTTCCTTTATTAAATAAGGGCCGTTATTGGCACCTGTTTTTTCACAGAATGAATGACTTCAGTAATTGAACTCCACACTGCTATTATTTTGAACACACCCCTTTCAATTAATGATTCAGTTACACAGAATCAGCAGCATGCATGTCATGACTGTTGGGTCTGTTGATTTTCTATTACTCTATTTCACCTGCTAGCACATTATTTGCCATGTAGAAATTTTATTTCTACCAAAAACAGTGATTGATCAGGTTGGCGATGTCAGACTGCTATAATTTTAATTATAATTATATATATGTACACTTGAACAGGTAGTTCTAATCATTTCTATTTCAATAAAACCTAGTCGCAAATCAAAGAATTGTAAAATGCCTTCTGATCATAAGCCACATTTCCACAGTTAAAGTGTCTGAAGTATTGCATAACAATAAGCTTTTAAGAAGGCAATGTCTTCCTGATTTTTCACTGAAAGTGTAGTTTGCTTTTATGTGATTATGGCCCTGATTAGCTGTCTCAGCGATGCACAGATGACTAAGATGATACTTTTTTTCTTTTTACAGGGAATCCCGTGTCAGCCGTGGTCACGTGTAATCTCTTTGTCATACCCGCCTTGAGGAAGATGCAGGGAATCCTGGACCCACGACCCACTATCATCAAAGCTAGAGTAAGAGTCAGACAGTTCCATTCTGCTGTGCAATGCTGATGTTTAACAGGGTCCAAATTCTTATTAAGAACTGTTTTTCCTCTTTCTGCAAAAAATCTAATCCAAATGTGTCTCTCAAATGTTTCTCTAATATGAGTCCAGTACTCTTTTGTTGTTTCACTGCAAAAAAATGACATCTTACTAAGTTAAAATATCTTGAATAGAGTCAAATGGATCTAAGATTTCCTATTATAAGATTACAAGAAACCAAATATAAGATTATTAAACCTATTTCTTGACATTTTTTTTTTCTAATTTCAAGCTTGAAATAGTCTTGTTCTAGTGTCAGACAATTTTGTAGTTATACGTTATGTTGTGTTATGTTGAATTTAAATTTATATTTAGTACAAATGTCCAGATATATATTTAATATATATATGCAGTGTATGCAGTAAGACCTTAGGGACTTGAACAAGAGCTTACATGTGTTCAATGTGTTTTGAAGCTTAGATGTGTTAAATTAAAATCATGCGTGAACAGAAGAATAAATAGCTACATTTCAGTTTCATACTAGAATTTGCGACTGTTTCCTTTTCCATAATGTGTTCTTGATGAGCTTTAACTGAGCTAATTATTGCTTAATGTTTGATAATGATATAAGACCTGTATTTGGTTGTAGACTCTGACATTTGAACTTGAATGAAGAATGGTTTAGTGTTTAAGTCTAATTAAATACAAATTTCCAGCTTAAGCAAGCAAGTGGATGAAATGTCTCATGCTGTGTGTTTGCAGTTGTCCTGTGATGTAAAGCTGGACCCGCGTCCTGAGTATCACCGCTGTATTTTAACATGGCATCATCAGGAGCCGCTGCCATGGGCTCAGAGCACAGGTCAGCACACAGTATGTTTCTGAAAGAAGGGAAATATTTTAATATTATACTATTTTAACTTTTCTGCAAATGGTACTGCAGTTACTTTATATTTGATTAACATAAAACATTGGAAAATATAATAAGAAGTGCAGCATGTGCAAATGTTTGAACACCCTGACATAATTAATTAATTAGACTTTAATAGTCATGGATTAGGAATAACACTGTAATAAATTCTCTGATCCCCAAATGACACAACGGACCTGCAAGAAGGTTTAGCCGACACTTTAATCACATGGCATCATTCATTTGAAACACAGATCATTCACAATTGTGCCTTTGTTGAAATTTTTTAAACATCGTTTCCATTTTGAACAAAACTGCAATGGAAACCCGGCTGCTGATGGCTGGTCATGGTATTAAATGGAAGCTACACTCTTAACTATCAAACTTTTAGGGTTGAGGTAGCACAAGCATGGCATAATTACACACACACTTTGTGTTTGCGTTTGTGATTTCTAAATCCTTAAGTGATTTTAAGTCTGTAATGCACTACTGGGTTCATGATTCTCATTGGTTCATGATTGTCTCCAAATATGAAATATGCAAAACAGAACAGCTGTAACCATTTCATTCACACAAACAAAAAAACAATGAACTTACTCCAAGTCATTTTGGTTACAAGAAAAAAAAAGGAAAAAAGCGTAAATCGTTCACTTTATTTATGTTCGTTATGCCTCTGACTGTATTTCATGTGGTCCTTATCGGTAACTGTTGACTGTTATGTGGATGTATCAGTGAAGCGGGCTAAAAAATATCATTTCACTCTTTGTATTTCACCCATGACATGATTGATAAGCTTCAAGAATCTATAGTCTGGGACAAACAATTCTCACTTCTGCATACTCGTTTGTGCATTTTTTTTCTTCTTCTTATGACCACTGGTGTCCACAAAAATCCAAAATAACACTCCTTAACATACTATATTTGTTAACAGCAAATAATCTGAACAAAATGAATCCTTATATTGTATACTTTTGAAAAACACTGATACCAGCCACCCTTGCTTATCCTTGCTTATTGTGAACTAAAGAAACTGTTTTATCAGCCATGTCCTCTCTTGTGAGCTTTAAGACCTGTGATTTATCTATCTCGTGCTCTTTTCACAGGGAACCAGGTGAACAGTCGGCTCATGAGCATGCGCAGTGCCAACGGCCTCCTCATGCTACCTCCCAAAACAGAGCAATACGTGGAGCTGCACAAAGGCGAGGTGGTGGACGTCATGGTCATAGGGCGGCTATGATGTCATCAGCGAGGGACAGAGGGATGGAGGGAGCATAGAGCTGCGAGCGAGCGGTGGTTCACGGTGCATGCCCACATATCATCGACTATCTCTGTAATATGCAATGGCACAGCTAGTTTTTATTGATTTGGATAACGTTGAAGTATAGTCGACATCTTGATCACGAAAAACTACTAGATACGTATTTAAAAAAAAAAGATTAAAAAAAAAGATCCTAGTATTTAAAACCTTAAAAAAAAAATAACTTTTAAGTAAAAAAAGAGATTTATTCTGTAATATATTATTATAATTATTACTCTTATTATTATTGATTATGATCATTATTCTTCTCATGATTATTATATTAAGACAGCTCTGTTCTTTTCATTGCGATTGCTTTGTGTGTTCGATGCTAGACCTTATCGATATAGCTGTAGCATTTTAATAGAAAGCAGTAGGTGCCTGCCAGGAAAAAAAATATATACATCATTTCCTCATTAAAGCGATAGTTTGGCTAAAAATTCATTTTTACACAATTTCCTTTTTACCCCAAAATATAATTGCAACAGATCAGCCCAGATATGTTTGGTGTCTGAAATGTGTTTCTTTATTTATTTACTGGAGCTACAGGGCTAATGTAGCTAACAAGCAATTGAGATTTACAGCCACCAGTGTAACATTGCAAACTGCATTGGGGTAATTGGGGCCTTGTGTAAACTGCATTTTTGGCTGAACGACAAACGGATCTGATAGCTCAAACACGAGTATCACGTGAGGTGAGTGGAGAGTGGCACTTCCTGTGACACTCTGGTTTTTTCCTCATCCGTACGCACCATTACGGCTTCACCGAGAGCTTTGCTTGTCGTTTCTCTTGTGAGTCTTGTTTATGTACGCAGTGGGGGTTTTGTGTGGGGGAACACAAAACCACCTGCCCGATCCCTGAAGCTTCCTTATTAGTCACCTGACCTGGTGAAGCTCCTCCCCTAACCCCCAGGGGGTGGAGTCACTGGATAATCTTTTATTTGAAT
>JAQQZR010000020.1:9865217-9887817 GCA_030068235.1 Notoglanidium macrostoma | reverse complement strand
ACGCACACACAGACGCACACACAGACGCACACACAGACGCACACACAGACGCACACACAGACGCACACACAGACGCAGCATTAGTATTCATGTCCACATTCTCTGTTCATACCTAAAGTCACCAGCAGCAAATTTGGCTTCGGCTAAGGAGAAAGCTGCTTCCCTCATCACTTCCCCCATCAGCGTCTTTGTCTGGGAATGAAGAAGAAACATTTTGGTTAACCGATGAAAAACGCTGTAAACAAATAATCTAAGGCTTTACTAGATCATTACATAGAATTCAGCGCACTGTCATGCTAAAAAGTAGGCCATGTAACTGCAAGAATCCGGCGATACGCTACATATTAACTGATTTTAGGAAACCTGTCATAGTATAAGGAACAGGTTTGCTAATGCTAGCGTTAGTGGTCCTCCCTTATGCTACTTCCTGTCTCAGTTTACGTTGTTACGTTGGAGTAGGAGAGTCAAATAGTGAAGACAGATTACAACACTGCCATCTTACAGTCAGGGGTTTAAACACAGCGCAAAATGAACCTCTGTCTGCCATGAATCTTTCCATGTAAACTAATAATTAAAATCAATACAGTGTTTTTGAGAATCGATACAATAACATAAAACATAATATTGCCATTCTCAAGTCTATCGATCTTTTCTTACATCCCTACTAAGCTGTATAAATAACGCATCCAAAGAAATATGCAAGAAGATTTTCAATTCCATTACGTAGCTCAGTAGAAATGAGGAATAACATGCAATATGAACAAGTAGCCAAGTTATACAAAGCTGCTCTTCGTCCTACCTCAATGATTTTCCTGAGAATCTGCCGGAAGCGCATGGACAGAGCGTCTGCTTTCTTCTTCAGCAGGTTGCGTCCGGTCTGAGCTCCTTTCAGACGAGCCTTCATGATGGTCTGAGCCCTGAAAGAAAACTCCTGATCAAACCTCAGCTCCTGTTAATGCCTAGGTCATAGCGGCTATAAACAGCCATTCCATCACCAGTCTCTCTTTTTTCCTCTCACTTGAAGCTGATGACATAAAAAACACAACTTGTCCTGTTACAGAGAAACAGGAAACAACAAGAAAGTCCTCGGTTCTCCTGTAGCAGAAAATTTCCAGACACCGGAGACGCGTTTTCCTTACAGAAAATTTCAACAATTAGATGTCTCTCAAAAGGCTATATTTGATCAGACTAGACTTATCCAGTTGTTTATGGTGTTTTGCTTTTTTTTGCAAGGTTATTACAACATTTCTAAACATGTATATTTCATGTTAGACTCCAGCAGCTGGTTAAGTTTTTCCCTCCAGGCTGCTGCAGGAAGCTCAGATCACGAGACTGAACCAGACTTCTGCTTTTAGTAGGATCTCTTGGAAGATCATTTTCAAATCTCCACATATATGCATATATATATATATCCATAACAAAACTCTCTACAAAAACAATATGCTCAAATACACAATACAGGGGATTAGGTTTAAATTTAAAAGAAATTTTAAACTGAGAACCTCCATACTTTACCCATAATAAGCCTGCCTGGTGGCACTGTTAATGTAGGGCAGGATGTTAGTGAACAGAAATCAGACATTAAACTAATCATTCTGCTAATCTTATCTGATAAATCTTCCAAAGATCAGTGTTCAACTCAAAAATAAACAAGCAATCGTCTACAGTATTAAACACCTGGTTAAATTAGTGTACAGTAATCCGAGATCTAGCACAGAAATGCTTTACAGTCAATATTTTGTACTGAATGCAGTCCAAAAATCGGAAATGTTTTCAAACTGTCGTAAAAAAAAAATAACGTTATATTGTACAGAATTTTTTTTTTTTGTGCAAGCTAACCTCAAGGTAACCAGCATAGCTTAGTCAACTAGCTTAGCTACTCACATTCTCGAAGGGAAAATGTCGATCCGGTCTTTGCCTGACATCTTTTCCTTTTGATGAGTATTTTTAATATACTTAACGAAGCAGAATTCCTCAAATATTAGACTTTTACACAATCGAGTTTTATGCTGTCATTGGCATATGGATTACTGAACTAACACTGATAGGTTTCACTGATGCTCTGTGACCGTCGCAGGCAGCAGCAGAGCTCTAAATACGCCTCGTGAAGACTTAGAGTGTACTACGAAGGGCGTACAACACTGCTATTTCTCACCCTAGGTAGTGCACCTACGCAGGGAGTCAATAGCTATTTAGGATTCATTCCGTCAAAAACATAGTAGCGCAGCGCACAAGCAGCTGACCCAGTGTAGTCATGTGATTCCGTAACACGACCGGAAAATGGCGCCGCCTAGCGCATAGGGGAATATCTGCGCTAAAAATACCGTACAAAATATAGACAATAAATGAAATTAAATCACATTAATTTTTAACAATGATGTTTTGTATAGATAGTGGCTTGTTAGATACATATTCTGTTCTATATTCATATTTCGTTTATGGGGATTTTCCTTTAAATGTTAGATGTTTTGAGTTTTATTCTGTGTTATTATGTAAAACACTAAAACGTACTGATTAAATTATTATTGTTGTTGTTGTTGTTATTATTATTCTTATTGTTGTTGTTGTTGTTGTTGTAATAGTAGTAGTAGTACACTGATTGGTATCCTAATTAGGCTTATTTATTTTTGCACTGCTCAAATACTCATGGTTACACCTTCCATTACATTAGAGCTGTTTTTGCTCGCCTGTAAAACTAATAAAGCGCAAAATATGATAATTCAACATGTCCGAGCTGATCAGATTTGTCGCGCGCAAAAAAAAAACAACCTTTTATTGTGAAGTCTCGCTCCGCTTGTCGGCCATATTGAAACACTCGTCGTTTCTGCTTTCCCGGCTTCCTTGCTAACTCATGACTACGGAGTTACTCCTTATCGTAAGGGAGATATTATAGAATAATATTTAAAGAATAATTTGTCAGTAACAGCGCCGTTCAGGTAATGTTGCATTTTATTGCTATTCTGTTACAGCTGTGTTTCATTTGCGTTGTTAAATGGAGCAGGTTATTCGGCATTAGCTGGCTAACTCTAGCCGCTTTCTTTCTGCATGTGGCGGCGTGGAGCTCAGTGGAGCAGTGGTTTACAGCTCCTTTAATATCTACAGACTGTAGTGTTTTCTACCCCAACATGTCTGATTTAACTCATCAACTCATTAACATACCATTTATAGGGGTCAGATGTGTGTGTTGAAGTATGTTAGCCCGGGTTATTGTAAGGTAGGCGATGTCGGTGTGTATTAGAGCGTTTATGTGGATTATTGTACAGATCAGTATTTCACTTGATTATATTCACTGCTCTGCACAAGTTAGTGTTTCCTGATCCAACTCATTAGCACATTAACACGCCTTACAGGAGGTTAAAATAGCTGTTACAGTGTTTTAGGGTGTGGTACAGCAGAGAAAAGACAGAAATATTAAGTTCAGAAGCCCCAAAGGAGCAGGGCTGTGAAACACTGAGCTAACACTATTCTAACATCTGTTTTAACTTCATTCTCTATAGAGTGTGGAGATGTGTCGCTCGCGGTGGAGTCGACTCTTTGATCCGGCTCTTTTAGATGAACGTTATGAGCCGACTCGAATATCTAAACAGTCGTAATAGAGACTTTTATGTTTGTTTGATTGTTTTTGCTAAAAGTAAGACAGTGTTCTGTGTTTAGCAGTGCACAATTTTATAGTGTTTCGTTCTCTAATACAGTTAGACCCAAAATAATGATGGTGAGATTTATATTGACTTTTTATAGATTTCTTTAAATAACTACAACCTATAGTATAATGTTATGTTGTTAATCAGAAGTTTTGATATTATTGAATTATTCATGTGACATATCAACGACTGGGAGCCGAAAGAGTCGGTTCTTAATGGTGAGCTGAGCCGATTATACTGACTCACTGAACAGAGCCGTGATTCCCATCACTAGAAGGACAGGAAACACTGAACAATACAGGAATGTGAATTAGCAATAGGATTAGGAAACATTACCCTAATGTAACATCAGCTTAAAGCTGAAGTAGTCGTTTTTTTTAAATGTGTTACTTGAACAAATAACCTGAAAGATAAGTGAAACAAGATGAAATGTAAAAGTTTATTCCATGGCCTCAGCATAAGTGTATTAAGGGGTTAAGAAAGCCTGTTTGGAAAACTGGATTCTGGTCTGGAGGTGAAGTTTGTGTTTGGATGAGCCTGCTGTCAGTCATTTTTTAGACAATACAGGCCACCGTAGATTGTGGGGGTGGGACCGAGGGGTGAGCTCCAAAGAAGTTTGTTAAAAAAGTAATTTGAATGTTGAATCCACCAACTTATCTGTTAGAGAACTAATGTGTGTGATCTCTAACAGATTATTTATGTATATATGTGCCAAATAATGACACTGTCAAACAGCTTCACTGGCTTCTAATCCAGACAGTTTGTGTCTAATTTATTTCTATAATTTCTTTGCTAATTCGATCCGCTTTAAGCTTCATTTGCAAAGTCCTGCAATGAGAAGTGAGAAGTATATAATATATATATACATGTGAAAAAGATCTGTGTGTCATGCATTAAAATCAAGCAGGTTAAGTTGAGGGGGAAAATAGTGTCCATGAAATGGATTGTCTAATTTTTGATCCTCTGTATTGAATCTGATCCATTCTTAATATTAACCAAACACACGGTCTGTTACAGAGATCCCACACAGTGCCCGAAGCACATGACTTTTTTTTTGAATTCTTTGTGCAAGAAAAATGGGGGTTGTTTTTTTTTTTTTTTTTTTTTTTTTGTGCTTATCTTAAATATATTATGTTATTAGAAATATTAAATAAGGATGAAGTGCGTGAATCTAGTAATCGTTTGTTTGGTTGCTCCGTTAGTTGTGCCACAATGTTGATGCCAAAGACGGTAATAATAGAATACTTAGAATGAGAGAGTACCGTGAGTGTTCTATTCCTTTAATTGCAATTATGGAGGTCACTCGTGTGCTCATTAGTGTAACTGTGGTTATGTACTAGTTATTATATAATTATTATTAAATAATAATGAGTTATTAGTGTCCGAGTTTAAATTTGATTGATGTCGTTGCAGTGATGCCGGGCCTCAGCTGTCGGTTTTACCAGCACCGTTTCCCGGAGGTGGAGGATGTGGTGATGGTGAACGTGCGCTCCATCGCTGAGATGGGTGCTTATGTCAGCCTGCTGGAGTACAACAACATTGAGGGAATGATCCTGCTGAGCGAGCTCTCACGCCGTCGCATCCGCTCCATCAACAAATTAATCCGCATCGGACGCAACGAGTGTGTCGTGGTTATCCGAGTGGACAAAGAGAAAGGTGGGCTGGTTAACTCTATTGTTATGGCACGAGGAAAAGACACCCGGTCATCATTCAGTGAAGATATGCTCGAATAGGTACAGGAGCTAATCAGCAGACCTGCGTATCTATTACAGGGATATTAGGTTGCAGTTTGATAGGTTTTTCTGCTTTTTTTGAATAAATCCTTATTGACTCATTAATGACTAAAGTTCTAGACCAAAAAAAGGAAGTTAAAAATTCCCTCCAGATTTCCAGAAGTTTTGGGAACGCTGGTTTTCCTCGTACCCATCTGTGCATGTTGATCAATGCCAATACACCATCCATAAATTACCGACCATGTTCCCGGCACAGCCGGAATGCATTTAGTGACCACCACAAAAATCCATAAAAGGCCAAGCTCACGGAGCTGAAAATGAAAACTAAGCAGTGAAAGCGTTCCTCCTATGCACAGTGTGCGCTCAGCTATTATAAACACACCTGCTTTTTATAGGGTGCCATTACTTTTGTTCTAATTGAATGCGTAGTCTTTCTTTTGGATTGCTCTCTTTCATTCATATGACGCAACAATATTTGAGTGACTGAGAGAATTTTGCTGTTTAAACTTGATGTCCGTTAAATGAAAGTAACGGCTGTAAGTCGAGTTGCACATTACGCCACTCACCTTGTATGCAAATATGCAAATTGGAGCCGATACAAATGGTTTATCACAAAATGGACTTCCGTGAGTACCAGATTTCTTGTCTAAATGCTCCTGGAAGCCATTTACTAAATAAATGAGTTTGTATCCAAAGTGGCTGCTTTATTCTCCTCCACATTAAACAGTGTATATTACGCTGGGTGAGTCAGTGCCATGTGATTTGCCACTCTGATTTACTTCTCTCTACAGGATATATCGACTTGTCAAAGAGAAGAGTTTCCCCAGAGGAGGCCGTTAAGTGTGAAGACAAGTTTACCAAATCCAAGACTGTAAGTGACAGACGGAGAGCAGATTCCCACCTGCCGCTCGGCAGCACCGTGCCAGTCCTTATTCCGGTTCTGTATACCAGGTTGTGTTAAACCGCGATTCCGTTAGAGCAGGAAGGACAAGTTGTCTATTTTTCTTATATTTAGTTGTTCATTTACAAATCCTTAGAACACTCATACTAATCTGTGGAAATAGGCTAAGCAACAAACTGAAGCTAGCATTCCGGTAATCAATACGAAAATATTTTATTCAGCCTGTAAGATGCAGTTTTTGCTTTCTGTTATGTGCCTAGACAGGGTACCAGTTATTTGGAAAATTGATTAATTGACCATTTCCTTCGATTAAAAATACTTGTACAGACAATTAGCATTTGTTTGTTTTTTTTAAATGCCACAATGGGGATACAAAAATGCTTAGTTTTATCCTAAAATCCTGACTTTTTACTGAAGAATAAATATTAATGATTTATAATGTATAAATAAAATATTTTTAGTATACTTTATGGCTTTCCTGGGGAAAAAAACCCCTTCTCTATCTGTAGCATTGCTGTTTTCTTACTGCAAAGGAGACAAGGAAGAGAAAAAACAACAATAGATTATACTTAGTCTCAGGTTAAAATAGCTTTATTAAATAATTCGACTGATTTGATGGGGCTAAGTTAAGCTCAGATCATCCTTCAATAAAAACAAAATGCAGGCTTTAATGTTGGAATATGTTAAATATGTTTAAAAGGTTAAGACGTGGTGAGAGTATCCAAAAAATCCACTCAAGTGTCCGATTAGCCATACCACATACTCGAGTAAAAATAAAAGTTCAACTTCAGATACCTACTGGAGTAAGAGTGAGAAGGTATACAATAAAAAACTGAAGGAGCTGTTTGTCTTATGTGACGCTTCCTGTGTAACGACTGACTGAAATATAGACGCGTTTGATTTAACAGCGTCACATTCGGTCCAAGCGACTTAATGGTAGTTTAATGCTGGTTATTTGAGCATATTTATAAATTCACACCGACGCAGCTTTAAATGATCATTTAACCGGAAACAATAATGTTTCCATCTTTTTCACATCTGCTGTCCTCTATGAATGGAGCACCATTTCTGAATATTTGATTCTGTCTGCTGTTCCTTTTGTTTTTGTTTTGTTTTTTATAAATGATTAAGTAGTCAGTTATAATCGACCACTCGTGACATCCCTTCCGTGATGTATTCATTCATTCATTCATTCATCCACCACGTTGTCCTGATCATTCATGGTGAATCCAGAACATGTGAATTTGGAATGGTTGACAGTCACATAAGAGCTTTGAACTTTCTGATATTAACTGGCCTTAAAAAAAAAAACTGGCCTGAGATGATATCCCATCATCTCACATTAGTAATGTCTCATCTCGATTGTATCACTCGCTTTCTTTCGTTTGGCTTTGCTAACATTAGAAGTATATAGTACAGGACACAAGCAAAAAGGTTTCACTGAAAATGGCTGAAAGAAGATAGAATTGGGGAAGTGTCAAATCTGACACCTTTCACATAATTTAATATTAATTATAGACAGCGATTTAAATCTCTGTTTGCCGTCCTGTGAATGGTCAGCACAGACCCATTGAAACAGTGTGTGTGTGTGTGTGTGTGTGTGTGTGTGTGTGTGTGTGTACACGGAGGTGTACGGTTACCACCAGTCAAGAAAAAACCGCTGCTTGTCTGTTTTAGTTAAGTTGGAAACACTAGAAAGGTTTGCATGCATACTTTCCGTACTAATTTGCCGAACGTAACTTTTTTTTTCCTAGAATAGGAAATGTTCTTACCTTTTTCAGTGTGTACATTTGAACTAAAACGGAAGGGCTTTTTCCTCCTAAGCACTTTGTAGTTACCCTAAAACCCTGTGTCAAAGTCAAAATGCACTGTATTTCCCTGAAATGTGCTTTTGAACTCTGCTGCAGGTGTACAGTATTCTGAGGCACGTGGCGGAGGTGTTGGAGTACACCAAGGACGAGCAGCTGGAGAGTCTATACCAGCGCACTGCCTGGGTCTTCGATGAGAAATACAAGAAACCAGGCTATGGTGCTTATGATGTGTTTAAACAAGCCGTGTCGTAAGTATTGGCGCTTTACTACGATGCATGCTTAATCGTAGGCCGTGTTTTAGTTTAGTTTTGCTGGATGAGTGGGAGTCGCTCACACCTGACTTCACTCTAATGACTCTCATTTACCACCGTGTAGCTGACAGATTTGGGTGCGTCTGGCCGGAAGTGTAAATGCTTGTGGTTAAATTCTGATCCAGACACAGTCCAGATGTTTTGTGGTGCTTTATGGGATTAATATAACGAACAGGAGCTTTGTTTTTTCATACAGCATTACATTGTAATTACCATTGCAGTGACTATGTTCAGACAGTATTTCAAAATGGCAAATCTCAAAAACCGTGCACTATGCAGTGAAATGTGTACATGGTGACGGTCTCAAACCTTGAATTATATACATCTTCAACGGCTAACGTGCACTTGTGCTGCTTCCTTTGCTGGTCAGTGATCCCTCCATCCTGGATGGGTTGGATCTGACAGAAGAGGAGAGGAACGTACTCATCGATAACATCAACAGGCGGCTCACACCACAGGCTGTCAAAATCAGAGCAGGTGCTGAAAGTACCATGTACTACCGTCTGTATATAAACTTGCACAAAGCCGTGTTGAGCAGTTGTTATAACCGTAACATTATTTCTCAGAGTATTTTCTTAATGTTGAACACTTGTTACCATTCTGACTCATTTTCTGACCTGATCAGACATTGAGGTGGCGTGTTACGGATATGAGGGCATTGACGCTGTTAAAGAAGCGCTGAGGGCAGGACTGAGTTGCTCCACAGATGCCATGCCAATCAAGGTAACATGACTCAAGTGTCCAAAGTCCTGTGCAGCTAAATAGATAAGTGAATGTAAATTTATGTTTTGTATGTGGAGAGGTGTCTTGATTCACATTCAGAAACCTTTTCTCCTTTCTGCTACACATCTTGGTGCCATTTTTTATTTATTTTTTATTTTTTTTAAAAGCAAGAATGATGTTTAAAACCTTTGGCTAAGTTACATGTCCTTCTCATTGCATTTTGTACTATAATGAGTGTGTCCAAAGTCCAGGCCCAAGGCCAAATGTTAACTGGCCTGGAGCTTCTTTATTAGAACGTGTGATTGGCCTTCTGGCCAATGCATTGCAATTGTTCCTTTTACCTCACGGGGGCAGCAGACTGCTAACACAGTTGGCGAAATTGTGATTCGTTTTCTCTGACTACACCCGAATATTAATTTACTTAATATTTAATTATTGGCTGCAGATGATATGTGCAAATTTAACCATGAGAAGGGGTGACTTCAAAAGTCCTTAAATAAAAGGAATTTGCAACCAAGTATTAAAAATGACAGTACATGACTCAGTTTGTCCAGTTACTCTTGGTCCCTCAAAACCCATCCCCCTTAGAATGTTGAGCTCTAATCTTAGAGGGCGGGGAAGACCCCCATCATCATGCATTGAGTACATTAATTCCTGAATCTTTCTTCTGGGATTAGATAAACCTAATTGCTCCTCCACGGTATGTGATGACCACCACCACTCTGGAACGGACTGAAGGTCTCTCCATGCTCAACCAGGCCATGGCTGTCATTAAGGAGAAGATAGAGGAGAAACGAGGAGTCTTCAATGTCCAGATGGAGGTCTGCATCCTTAATACAGCTCATATTAATCTGACTTCGTGCAGTTTTAGTTTGTAGAATTGGCGTCGCATATTTAGTCACGGTGTACGAATGTTTTCAGCCCAAAGTGGTGACTGATACAGACGAGACGGAGCTACAGAGACAGCTGGAACGTTTGGAGAGAGAGAATGCCGAGGTGGACGGAGATGATGACGCTGAGGAAATGGAGGCCAAAGCTGAAGATTAACAGGGCCTTGGTGTGTGAAAGGACGTGAAGCTCCAGCAGCAGCAGCAGGCAGACCCTCAGCGAGGGGATACAAAGATATTCAGAGTTTGAACTGTTTTTGTATCCTAACAAAGTGGAGTGGTTAAGTTGTAAAACGAAAAAAAAAAAATGTAAAATTAAAATTTATACACAAACTAAATGTTGAGTTTTGAGTCAATGCATATGCAGAAAGCTCTGATTTCAATAACCTTGTTCAAGTTAATGGGACTTATGGAAAATTTTTTCCATAAGTTTCCCCACATTGCCCTAATCATAACACGCTGGGTCTTGTTAATTCTTTTTAACTGCGCTTTTTAAAGCATACAATTAAAAATGCAGTATTCATTTTTCCAACACCTCACCTTCCATAAAAATGGCAGCTGTGCACATCCTACTCCAAGTGCTCACCCTTTTTTGAGCCAAGATCTTCCCATTTTACTGAAGGACTCACAAAATCTTAAATTAATTTTTATTAAAAAAAAGATTACTTTTATTATTGAAAACACGTCCATTACTACATACAAAAACAGAGACCACTGTTTCCATCATTGCACAACTCGAGATCAATTTAAGCCAGACACTTCCAAAGATGTGGGATCCAATTCTATTTTTTTTCCCTCACCATGATGGTGGAAGGACGCATCACTTTTAGACATTTGTGGAGATAAACTCTTTGGTACAACTCAACTCTGTTACCAAAAAAAGTGAACAAAATTAAACTGTAACCTAGATGTAGTTGGCAAATTCTACAGGGGTGGCAGCTTACAATAAGATACTGCTTTCATGGACATCAAGTATACTTTAAGCAAGCATGATGAAGATACACTGAAACCCATCAGACAAGCCCTGAGGAAATATTCACCTCACCCAAAGCTCTAGCAGTGAATGAGAATAGCTGGGATGGGGTTTCAGATCCAGTGCTCACTAATCAACACAGTCACAGGTGTATGGAGAGGGGAAAAAAAACAATACATATTTATATATGAAAGTAATCAACTTGCTGGGTCAAATGTTTTGCCGAGTTGCCCCGAATGTTTCTCTCTTCATATGCCAAACGGATCATACAGGAAAGTCAGGCACAGCTTTGATCCTCGTTCAGTGCTTGTTCATTTGCCGAGTCCAATCTTCTTGGCCTCTGTTTCATAAATCAATAACCGCCACATTTTAACAATGAACACTTCTGCTTCTTCATCCAGCACCTAGACAGGGGAGAGTCACACAAATGCTCAACACTCAGGTGAAACTAGAAGAAAGGAGTCATGTATGCGGTGCAAATTTACTCACCATAGCAACATCATCCAAGATGCCTTGCGGCGTACTGTGAGCCATCACCTGTTGGGAGAAACATGAAATCCATCATCATCAACAGCTCATTAGAAAAATGAAGATTTGAAGGAGAAACTATTTTATAGAAATAAATATAAATTATTGCAGTCGAAAATCCATACCGACAAATTAGTTACTCAAATGACAAAGTGACCGATTAAATTAGATAATAAAAGTGGTTTAGCTAATATATTTTCCTCTTAAACCCCTAACCGGTTTATTTGTAGATGTACTAAATTAACAGGTGCTTTTTTTTTTTTTTTTAACCTGAGCAAAAATAGACACTAATGTACTGCAATAGAATCTTTAAATATCACAGACATTTTCCATATTGCCCACCCCCAAGCTTAACTGTTATGCATATTTATTAGTTTTTTGTGTAGCTTATCGGAGAAGTACTCAGTTGACATGGAACATTGGAAGCATTATCAACAGCAATCTGAAACAAAAGCTATATGAATGCAGCTTAACCAACAAAGCAGTACACATTAACAGACAGAAATCGTACACCCGTAATCATGACAGATGTTTGAGGTTTACCTTTGAACAAACAAAGTCAACTAGAGTGGCTTCCTCCTCTCCGATGTACTCCACGATCTTCTTATTGATCCACGGCCGAATGCGCTTCTCCATTAAAGTCTGAGAGGGAAGCATCATAATCGACTGAGTTTACATCAAAAGGGTCACAATGCAAACCCTCATTAAATGTAACTGCACTGCATCACATCAATGTGGCAACTTGTACCAAAAATTAGATCATAACCATGTTTACTGCATGACTGAAGTGCAGGCATGAATTAAATTCTTTTTAATTCAAGCTTTTATTGCGCCGTCATGATTGATCATTGCCTTCACTTACTCATGCTCTTGTGCCGATCCCTCTTAGCAATCCTACAGACAAATTCCTATAAAACTAATTCCTACATATGTGTAAAAATGTCTGTCAAATACAGCAGCTGATGCTTACCGAGTCCACGACAGACCAGTCAAGTGGGTAGTTGAAAAGCTCAGGTTTAGCTGTAGGGATTTTCTCGATTAGACTCTTAATGTGTTTGCGTTTCTCCTCTGTATTGGCCCCTTTGCCCCCTGCTGCTCCGGCGCCCTCGACTCCAACACCGCCTTTGTCTTCATCCTCGTAATCTAAAGGGACTAGCTTCCTCTTCCGAGGTGCCTCATCCACTTCGTCGTCATCAAAGCGGTTGAAGACGCTCTCCACAGCCAGCTTCTTGCGTTTGCCCACGCTTGGCTGGCTAGGGCTGCCTGTGGCACCTGGTAGAGGAAGAAAGAGGAGATCAGGAATGCTACATGTAGACACATTAGGGAGAAACAGTTCTAAGGGTGGGATTAATCTACGAGAACGACAGAGTAATATTGAAACTAAAAACAACAAAAAAAAAATCATATTGATATTAGTGAAAATTGATCACCTGAAAACTAAAACGAACAAAAATTCTGCCTTAAGTTCCTCTGTCAGAGTGTCCCCAGAAAACCCCTCAGACTCACCGAGTTTGAGGCTGAGGCCTATCTTGGGCCGGTGCTCCTCCTGTGGCTGGGTTTCCGGTGGCGAGTTTTCATGGGGAATGATGATGCCGCAGGGCGACTCTTCCCTTGGTGTGTTTGGTGAGGCATTACCACTTGCAGAGGACACAGATGGAGCAGCCATGATGGGCCTCATTGTGGGCTTGAGACACGGCTTAGAGTCTTCCTCGTCCTCCACTTCCTCTCCGTCCTCAACATCCTCATCTGACTGCGGCTGGGCATTCGGCCGGCGCCTCTCTCGTTCCCGCTCACGCTCTCTTCCCCTCTCTCTCTCTCGCTCTCGCTCTCTCTCCCTCTCCCTCTCTCTCTCCCTCTCTCTGTCCTCACGAGAAGGCTTGCTCTCTCGCTCTTCCTCAGGCTCTGGCTTCACCGGGGGTTGCCGCAAGCGCTCTGCCTCCTCCTCCATCTGGGATAAAAACAAAGTTGCATATAGAGAAAGTGTGTCAATCTCATTGCGGCGTTATTGATTTTTAAGAAATTCATTTAAACTGCTATTATTCACAGAGAAATTTCAAATCCTATACTTTTACGGAAAGGTAAAAACAAAATGGAGAAGGTAGAGAAAATTTTTTTCAACGTTTTCTAAAATCAGGGAAAGCTAGGATTGATCCTAGTGAAAATACTTTAAAAATATATTTCAATAGTTTCGTTTATTGAACTATTTTTTATGTTGTTCGCGTTATTACAGCACGATTTGAAAAATTAAATGCACACTAATTAACCGAGACATGTTTGGTGTTTATTTGTACTGTGCACTAATACAAAACTAAAGAAAAGAAAACAAGTAAGGAATGCTAATAGCCTCCAGTTTAGCACTACGTTTGTGGTAAGAACATTCCTTTTAGACATACAGTTCTTTTACATTACAAGGAACACAATGTCCAATACTAGCAGACAAAAATGCTATAAATGTAAAACAATAAACACTGCCACCGCTTTAATGCCAAAAATGTAACAGAATAATAAAGAGGCAAAGAAAACCATTTGAGGAAAAAAATAAAAAAATAAAAAAAAAATAAAAAAAAAGTCTGCAAATTCTCACTCCAATTTCACAATTACTGCAGGTCTAACACGATGGACATACCCTGCGTAGCTCTGCGTCTGGATCAGGATGTCCCTCGGCCAACAGTCTCTGCCTGATCTCCTCCAGCTCCTCCTTTTCTCGTTTCCTGTCTCTTTCGTCTAGCTCCATCTCCTTTTCTCTGTCACGCAAGCGTTTCTGCAGTGCACTGCCCCTACAGGCCAAACAAAAACGGCACACAGTTAAAAAAAGACCTCTATGGAAGATACATAGGTGCCAGTACACCAGGTGTACATGCCACACAGGTGTAGTTACTGACTGCGGCTCATCTGTAACCTCATACATATACACAGAGGTGTATTATAGGTGATCTTTAAATTGTCATTTTCATTTCATTAAATGCACCTTTGGGGTCGTCACAAAATTAATTGTGTTACACAGAGACAATAAAGTGCTTGAACTGAATTGAAATTGCTTTACATAGAAATGTATATAAAATATAAAATTATATAAACATTTAACTGAATTATGATTTCTGACTGGCACCTTAAGCATAAAGAGAGCCAGAGGAATTGTGCAGATTTTTAAAACCATAAACACTGTAAAATTGTACCCTATATTCTCCCATGATGGTCAATATTACCCTTTCTTTGGCTTTATATCCAACTGCCTACTCCTAATACCTATTTTGGGTCTTGCAGAATACTGGTCCTAATCTACATCTCTGGACTGGGATTTAGACATGCAGTAAAAACTTGTAAATTACTTGTAGTATTTAGGGTCATCCCGGTCATCATCATAATCCTCCAAGAACTCCTTGAGTCGTTTTCCTTCTTTTGCCTAATTGAAAGAAATGAGAAAAATCAGTTTGTCAACATATCCAGGGCAAATAACTGACCTGTTTCAGATTGACGTTAAAAGGGTCTGTTTAATATTTTATATAACGTTTCATGTTTGACTAGACAAAAGCAATGAGAGATCCCCCTTACTATCTCCCGTCGGCGCTCATCATCCCTCTCGGATTCCTTGATGTAGTCTCTAGCTTTCTTCCTCTCTCTTAGTTCCCAGTTTTTCAGCCTCTGTAGAACACATTAGCAGCACATAAACCATGATGCTCAAATTCGTTGTGGGCTAGAATCTGGATACAGAACACGTTATAGTGTTAGAACAAAGCCCAAGCTCTGCCAACCTCCTGATAGGCGGCCTCCTTCTCGCGGAGCTTCCTCTCCAGCTTGCGCCGCTCGTAAGCTTCTTCCTCATCTTCCTCACGATCGCGCTTCTTATCCTTTTCTCTTTCTCGGTCACGGCTTTGCTCTCTGGAACATCGCAACGATCGACTGAGAATAGCAGAAGTGTCATCTCGGCACGTAACAACATAATAGGAAAGGTCATGTTGCGCAAGCTACGTAAAGTGCAGTCCAGAGTGGAATTGTAACACTATGACAGTACTAAGTTGGCACCAGCAGAGCCACTTAAAACCATAAGCTCAGCAAGGATCTATCGGTGTACACCTATCTATTGCCCACAATCTGAAAAGGTGACGTTGTAAGCAAATATACGGCATAATGGGAACGGATATCATGTTGGATAGTTACAATACAGTGAACGCATCATTCAGTTCCACTCCTATGATGAAAATATAACTAAAATAAACAATATCATTTTAAGTGACTATTTGTATCGCTGAATGGAGGAGTGATGTACTCACCTGGACCTGCTGCGAGCTTCACTGTGGTCTCTGCTTCGGTCCCATTCCCGCTCTCTCTCCCGCTCTCTCTCACGCTCCCGCTCCCGCTCCCGGTCCCGCTCGCGCTCCCTCTCACGTTCCCTCTCCCTTTCCCGCTCTCGGTCCTTCTCCCTTTCCCGCTCCCTCCTCTCACGCTCCCTCTCACGCTCCTTGTCCCTCTCTCTGCGCTCACGCTCCAGCTCCTGACGCTCCTTCTCCCGCTTTCCTTTCTCCTCCTCAAGTTTCTGCAGAGAGGGACAGAGAGAGCCTGAGCGTTCATACAGATAACAGATGGACAGCACAGTATAATTCTAGTCTAGACTGCAGAGATGAAGCGCTTTACAGTTCCTATCCTCTATAAGGGCTACAAAAACAAGAGACCACCCACCACAATGACCGCAAGGGAATGGTTTTTTTTTTTTTTTGTTTGTTTGTTTTAAGAGGCAAGTGGGAAGAAACTGCTCCAAAATCTTTGTTTCTCACTGTAGAGAATAACTCTCTCCCCATTTACATCTCAAGATTTACATTATAACTCTGGAAACCACTTTACCTTCAGCCCTGCTTCACAAATTTCAAACAACAAGGAGCACAATCAGGTAATAGGACGCTGTAAAAGGTTTCCCCCTCATAATAATCAGCAAGAGAAAGACTTCAATCCTTGTGAAACTAGTTGTTTTGGACTTACAGGTGTGGAGCTATGGATTCAGAGCTTCGCTGCCCCTATAAGCCTTTATGTTAGGCCTGGGAGGAAAAGCAGGTCAAAGGATTTGCAGGAGAAAATCAATTCAGAACACGTTTCTGTTTCTTGTTACATGTCGACACATGACAAACAATTTCCAAAACATTTTTTGACAACGTCGTGACAGCAGCATTGCATAAACGGTACTCTGTTGAGCTCTGTGATTGGACAGAAAGGGCAACAAATGAATTTGTAGAGGCTTGCTTACCCCATCTGCTGGTTGCCTGGGTTCTCCGAGGGCTCAACTCAGCGAGTATGAAAAGACCTTTTAGCCAGCAAAACACCCACGGTTTTACAACAATCTGCATTTGCATACCGTCTACGTACATGCCATTATTCCTTATGAGTAACCAGAAAACGTTTTTGGACAAAGTATACCTAAACTATCAAGGTGTTTCTTCCCAACGTCATATTTGAACAGAAATAAATCCAGAAAACCGTGAGTGTGATGCATGATGCCAAGAGCAAAGGGGAATAACACAAGTAGAGAGAGTAAGAGAAAGACCAAGAGGATTGGTGAGTGATGCTGGAAGCAGAGGTGAAAAAGACAAGTGAAACTGGTCAACTGAGCTGGGTTAAATGATGGAATAAATTGCCCTTCACAACCTTCAAGTAACATCTGAAGACTACAACACTGTTTAGATCTATTTAAAAGTGCGGAGACACCATCAGGTCTCTGTTCCTAGGTGTGTGTGTTTTGTATACAAAGTTCAGCTAATCACTGGCCTATGCTCCTCGCAGTTACTCATCCTTATTCTGTTGCTTAGTATTATTATTACTATTATTATTATTATTATGGATGTTTTCTAACAAATTTATATTGTGTGTACTTTGAATAATTTGTAACCAGTGTGTACAGCAGTCAGGAATACTTACTCTCTCCAACCCGTATATAAAGTTGTGGATGAGGAAACCTGATCTTTTCACATCTGATTTAAGTCGCTGTCATATGTGGTCCTAGATCAGATTCGATTCATGGCCATGTGAAATGAATGAGAGTGGTCAGATTGGAATTCATGTGGCTTTTTGCCTCTATATGCACGCACGGAGCGGTCTCCTTTCTCATACCTACACAGTGCCAGCAACAGCTGCAAAAACAGAAAAAGCTAGCTGACCTGACCATGTACAGATGACGAACTGTTTGCGGTCCTTCAAAGTGAAATGCGATACATATATTAGCTACGAGTGTGTCCATTTTCACAGTTAGATAGGTCACTAGTAATTATGAATGTGAATCATCCACATAGCCAATTCTGACAGGAGCAAAAAATTGGAACTGAACAATGACGCTTGTGACGTCTGGTCAGTCTCATAAGTGAAAAGGCAGAAAATTGCATTTAAAGATTTCTTTCTGACACCACTGAAGGACAACCTGCTTACCTCATATTTATAACGGAAAAATAATGATTAATTTTAAAATCATTTTGGTCATCATCCACACCAATCTCTGTCCCATCAAGTCACAGCACTTAAACGCAAGCTTCATGGCTGTCTCTTCACTCAACTGGCATGGCCGTACTAACACTGCTGAGGAAATAATCGCTCATTAATTCAGTCCTTTTGCCTAAATTTCCTGTTATTAATATCTTTATTACGTAATTTAAACATTTATCATGTATATAAAAATGCCTCCTGTTCTCTTCAGTTTTGATGATGACATGCCATTTTCACCAGGCACTAAAGTCTTTGGCTATGCCATGTTACAATGCCCCAACCAGAAAAGCACACTTGTTACCAAGGTTTTAGATGCTGAGAAATTGTGTCAGACTGACTGAATTTACACCGGCTTTTGTGAAACGGGCTCTTTAACTTATAGGTCTTTGCAAGCAGAAAGCCAAGGTAAAATATTTCAGTAAAATATATTTCTCTTTTCAAAATATATCACTGGCAGAAAATCTGTTGGAAAAAACAGTTGATATTTTTTTTAGTCTTCACTGGCTGTTTTCAAAACTCAACCATAGCGACAGATAATTGCATTTGAATGGTAGATTGTAAAAGGAAGCAAGGTATACCGAGTAAGAGACAATGAACAATGCAATGTCCAAGAACGTGTTCATTCGTTTATCTTCTGTAACTGCTTTATCCTGGTTAGGGATAAAGGTGGAGGCAAAGAACCCCATACTTCGGTAGGCGTTACTTTGCTACATGACAACTACTTACCAGCATTTGCATACATTTTGCTTACTTATAGCGGACTGATATGGCCTTAGATACAATAAGCTTAAATTATAAAAATGTACACTATGGTCACATTTCATCATCTAGCCGTCTTTTTTTTTTTTTTTTTTAACCTTAATCTATAAATATGTCCTCTTTCATTTTTGCTTAGCATCAGTGAAATGTACACAGTCTTTGCCTAAACCGATTTATAATCATGGTCATGTTTACAGTCAAACAAAAATCAGTGCCGATTTAGAACCGTTATTAAATTTTTGTCTGGATCCAGGTTAGTCAAAATGCAGTGAAATGAAAAATGGACAGCAATTAGAAACTAATATTTATGTGAACGTGGAATAACAACAAAAATTAAAGTACTTTGACTTCAAGTAACTTTAAAGTACAAGAAATAATGAAAAGGGAGAAAGAGCGAGGAAAGCAGAATGAGGGAAACGAAGTTAACAAATGGCACACATAAGCAAGAGGGAAAGAATGAAGTGCTCACACACAGGGCTAGTTCATACCTGCAAAGTCTTCAGAGTATCCGCGTGCTGTGGAAGGGCGCCCCCTACTGTCACATACTGTGTGACACAACTGTGCCACAATTCAGTGGTTAAGTCAGCTGTAATCATTTATAGCATGAACATCATCTTAAATGGGGGGACCCACACAGGTTCACAGGCCTCTTGGAGATAGAGTTGCTATTCAGGAAAATATAGAAGACTGCAGGGAAAAGTCAAACATCTTGACTTGGTTGCCAACTATTGAAATTTGTACCTACAGTACACTACATCCAAATGTGTCCCTCAATTTCCCCACAGCACAGTTGCTCCTGTGCGAGTCCTCCAGAAGGGGGCGCCCACTATATGTAGAAAAGAATGGGAAGATCATACTTACATCCTATCCTTGCAACTTTTTCCAAAGCTGTGAGATTCATCTTGCTTTAGTCACCATATGATCTCTATCATAATGGTGGGGTTTAATGAACAGATTAGCTTGGAGGGAAGTTTACAATATGTGCATGCATTGTTATGTCTCACTAAAAATTTGAGGAGCTTCTAAATCTCAGGCCCTTAAGATGGCGGCCCTGTCTCTCCTTTGGAAATTTTATGCAAGACACTATCCCGGGAAAGACAGGGATAGTCTCCAAGACCAAAATTAAACATAGTCTTGGGCTAAAACAGTTCCGAGTGAACAAATCTTAGGTTTCAGACCCTGACTAGGTATAATCTGAGTCTATGAAACTCGATTTCTTGGTCACAGAACTGAACTCCCCTGTGTTGAAGACGTTCAGGCACTCTAAGAAAGCAATCTGTGGCCTGCTCATTAAAGCCAATTTAACCTTAAGGCTCCAGAAGACTCAAAATATCTATTCTAGTCATGTTCTCCTGGTTGAGCTATCTGAAAAAATACAGGTGTACAGGTTTCTGTTGCACTAGCTGGGAAGGGAAACAAGGCTGTGAATGTGTTACCTTGTGGGTGTCACGGAATTTGTTGATCTCCCTGGAGATCAAATCTCTTTTGTCCTCTTCCATTTCTATGGCGTTGATGTCCTCCTAAGCAGGACACACAGACCACGCGACATCACTTTTCACATCAGCTTTTGAGGTTTTACAAATTACTAAACCTAGTGCTACTCTGTGATGGACTGTAATTATAACCGAGATTTTTAAAGCCTAGTTTCCTCCTTAACCCCTCAGTAAGCCAAAAGATGATTTGCAGTGATGCTGCAAGACTAGTTAGCCAACATGTTGATCACATATAAATACACATAAATGCATGCCCAAATCGTATTACATTTGCTTTAAATATCAGCTTTGAGTAAAGGGTATTAAACCTTTTAATTTGTGGAATCACTTGATTTTCCTGTACTTTCTCTTGTGATTAAAATCCCTCATATTCGCTTTCGGATGACTTATTATTTGTGAGTGTATTATGTACCAGGGTGTTCTGGCCTGATGTCACACCATAAGATGAGTGGCTAGAATGTACTTAATGAGACAGATAAATGGTACATATGTCATCATAAGCTTGATCCTATCTGAACATATGAATGATTTAAAAACTTGCTATATATTGGGTAGGCTGTCACACATTTAGGAAAGGAAACATCATCGACTACACTCGCGAATCTCCTTGAAGAACTTCTGCAAATAAAATTGTGACGATCCACAGTAGATTTCACTACTAGATCGAGCATAAAGAGCAACGTGCAGCTGGAGTGCACACTAGCGCACCTCTTCCTTTTTCTCCTTCTTCTTCTTCCGGCGGCTGGACTCGTCATCCTGAGAGGGAGCGTTGAGCTCGCTGGAATATTCCCGGATCAGGCCATCGATCGCTCCCTTCACTATCTGGTCCCGTTTCTGTGTTTCTTCATCCAAAACCTCCTCTTCTTCCTCACCTCCCTCTTCAGCTTTGTTATTCTACCAGAAGGACAAGCCATTATGCATTGTGTATAGAAAGCACAAATAAATCAACAAAGTAGGAATAAATATAGAGAAAAAAAAAATGCTCCTAATAGTTTCATCACATTGTTAACATCTGATCACATCAAGCCACTGGATTTAGAAATAACAGTCCATCAGATTCCTTAGAACCCACCTGAACAAAAAAGCCCTAAACTCCACAACTCAAGACGCTGAAGAAGAAATTATATTTAGCCATATTTATCATATGTATATATGAAGGACCCTGAAGCTATATTCTGGTCATTTCCATAGGTACTGTTAGTTCTTAACGATTTTAACAATGATAGTTTCATTAACGTGCTTTATACCACGCTGCATTTGAATTTTTTTGACCGGATTGGTTTATTCTATAAAAATACAGCTTGTACAATATTTCTGACTTCAAGGACCATCAAAAGTGCGGTCTACCCTCTTCACTATACATGTGCTCACAGACACCCACGACTGTCTCGTGACTCCTAGCACAGACAGATATGAAGTTTTCGGAGTTATTTAACATTTACATAAGGAGTCTCCAGTGTCAGTGCTTTGTAACAGTTAGAAGAAAAGCTGCGAGTTTACCACCACGGCAAACTTCAATACAGAAGAGTTTACACTTGCTGTTTATCTATACTGTGCTTATGTTTTTACTGTTATGTAAATAGCTGTGTTTATTTCTCTCTTATTAACATCCCGAAGAGAGAAAAGTGGGGCTGCTGAGGTTACAACTGTTTATAGCTGCTATGACGCTAACGTCAACTGACGCCAACTTTTTCATACGTTAAACATGAGTGTAAACGGATCAAAAGTATACTGTTCTTTAATAAATAAAACTTTATATTGTTGTGCTATAAAAGAAACCACAATTTGCGAAGTTCTGTTACTGAAAAATAATCAACTTCAAGGCGATCACAGTAAATTCACATCAGGCCACATCACACCGCCCTGTCATCGATTAGTGTCCTCTAAGAACATAACACGGCCTGTTATGTTTTATTCTTCATTTACCATACCTTGATCTTTTCGTATATTATATGTACAGCACTGATTTGGACTTATTTTTTATTATATCTTATAAACAAATACATTATAAATTATACTTGTGTTAATTTATCTGACTACCAAAAACATTTTCAACAACAATTATGGGTAATAATAATTTAAAAAATGGTAAATTATACGTGAGAAAGAAGAGAGAGCCATTACTTGTGTCCTCACCCCATTGGAGCTCCTCTTTTTGGCCTTCCACTCATCCAGCTGGGCTTTAGTTTTGGCATCCACCTTCACCAGCAGCTTCTTCTCTCCAACCTGCAGCTCATGCAGCAGCCGAAGAGCACGCAGAGTCGACTCTGGCTCCTTATACTCACAGAAACCAAAGGCTGAGGACGGACACACACACACACACACACACACACACACACACACACACACACACACACACACACACACACACACACACA
>JAQQZR010000020.1:9837007-9857042 GCA_030068235.1 Notoglanidium macrostoma | reverse complement strand
GGTGACCCGGGGATCGAACCCAGGACCTTCTTGCTGTGAGGCGACAGTGCTAACCACTGCACCACCGTGCCGCCCAGCATTTAACATAAAATGGAAAAATAGAATTGCTTCTTTAAAATTCATTCAACTGTAAAAGTTGATCCAGAGCCTATCCTGGTAACACTGGGCACAAGGTGGGAGAATTACCATGAATGGGACACCATTTCACTTCAGGGCACCTAGGAGGAAGTTAGCATACTGGCATGATTTTGGAGAGTGGGAGGAAGCTGGCGAGTCCAGAAGAAATCCACACACATATGGAGAGAACATGTGAAACCTCACTGAGCAGCTGGAGTTGTAGGGGGGCAACGCTACCCACCATGCCACCAGGCCATCCGTTCCATGAAACTGCACTTCTGAATTCACTTGTGAAAACTCACACATCATGTGAATAATATATGAATAAATGTGAAATGTGAAAAAAATTACTTAAATAAATAAATAAATGGGTCACATGTAGGTAATAAAAGCACATGCATTACATGTAAAAAGAAGCCAGAACTGTGGTGCAGAAAATTAAAATTAAAGTTAAACCACATTATTTTGGCATACCTTGAACAAAGGTATGAATTCTTTCTCTGAATTTAACCTATCCAAGCAGTGAACACACACACACACACACACACACACACACACACCCAGATGTCACAGTGCCCAGGGAGCCATTGGAGGTTAGTTGCCTTGCTCAAGGTTACTTCGGCCATGGATTTAGACGGGAGGTAAAGTGCTGTTCGTTCTCTCCCCTCACACACACATATTCTTCCCACCGGTCCAAGGAATCAAACTGGCGACCTTTGGGTCCCAAACCCGCTTTGTCTTATTGCCTCATGCTTCCATGGATCCTAGTCGATCCCATGCTCAGGTTACTGTCTGTATGGAGTTTCATCTGTCCCCGTCTCCTCACCCTGTTCTGCGGTTTCCTGTCACCTCCTAAAAATATGCCAATAAGCTAGACTGACTATGCAAAACTGCCTCCAAGTACATCCCTGCAATGGACTGGCAACCAATGGACAGCAGTTTCTGATATTGAAGAAATGAGTTAGGTGGGAAATGTGAAAAGGTCACATTTGAAAAATGTATGAACATAACATGTAAAGTGTCCAAAACACGTGCAAAGTTAAAATCTATGGGGAAATCTAATGTTTCTGGGCCTATAGGTCTTTGTTAAAAAGAAAGAAAGAAAAATCCCATCTCCAAATAGAAATTATACATACATAGCGTTTTTTTTTTTTCTTTTGTTCTTGTGGTATTTTTCAGTTACGTACTTATTATTTCATCTATTTTTCATGTTCCAGGATCCAACCCTAATTAAGCAAACAGCTCTTCGTTTATGCCCCGCGGGAATGCCCGTAACAGCCGTTATTCCGGAAGTACTTGCTTGCGCCCTGCATTTGACAGACATGTGACGTCACATTGGGGTGGGTTTTCCGTGGAAAGTGCTAGAAAGAGACGAAGCACAGCCCTTTGGACCCGTGATATCCGTCCGATTCAAAATAAAGTTCTGCAGTTAGTGGCTTCTTTTGTTCGTTATACTTCACGCCATCATCTAATCATATTTATATAAATACAATATTGTTATGATAATAATTGCACTAAAACAAAAATGAAAAGATTTTTAATCTGTCATATATGTTATTCGTTCTTGCTTCCTTAGTATGCATCACGCTTCAACATTAATCCCACATACAGAATATAAATATGCAGGTTTGTACACCAACAGTATGAAATAATAATTATAATGTAATGAACTTGGTATAAGTTATATATTTGTATTTACAAACATTCGACGCATGTTCTGAATGTAAGTAATCTTGACAAATGATGCATCACTTCAAGATGTAATTGCAATTAATAGCCTATATATTGCTTATATTTATTATTTTGGTTTACGTTAACGTATGTATTTTATATACTTTATATTTTTTATTAAGTGGCTGGCTATCTTTTAGATTTTGACAAGTATTTTAGCCGTTACAGTGATGCGCTTTCCGTTGACCATGACAACTGAATGATGCCTGGTTAAGTCCGAAACCACGCATTAGCACCCTAAATAGTGCGTCAACACGGTATAGGTCACTGTACAGTAGGTAGTGCACTAGTTCGACATAGGAGTCGTGTGTTATTTAAGCAGAAACCCATGCTGCTGTATTGCAGTTGTCCCGCGGAGTGATACAGAACTCTGCGTATATAACCTATACACTCCAGAAAAATCGTCCCGTCCTTCTTTTACTCCACTGCATCAGAGTGTGGAGATTTGAAAGTGTTTGGTTGCATTTTGTTCAAGAGAAGTCAACGAAACGAAAGTCAAGGTACGACGTTTTTAGTTATTCTTTTTATGTAATCGAAATTGGTTAAAATCTTTATAATTGAATGACGTTAGTTAGGGTTTGTGGTGTGAATGTCTTGGGCTTTAATTCAGCCGGCAACAAAGATGGTGGTGGTTATATGGGTGGGTTAAGTGGCTAGTCTTCCCTTTCGCTTCATTTCATTAAAAGACGTGCTCTCAAGTACGTGATGACTCGTCAATTTAGTTAGCTAGCTAATTGTAGCCATCTGTGGTCGGCACCGTTCTCGGAAAGCTTGCTATGAGCAGGTGCAGGGGTAAATCGTGAGTAAATGGCGATATTCCTGTATAAAGTGTAACCTTTTTGCTTTTACAGGAAAACGTTTTATTTGTTTTTAGATAGTAGTAGGGCAGAAGTGAGTCGGTCTTATTACAACTAAGTCGACAGAAAGCATAGGTAACGCTAGCACGCTTTACGCCTAGCTCGTGTTTTATTCACCGGCTCGATCCCAAATGGCGCGTTGCACCCTGTGCAAGTGCGCTACTTAGGGAATGAAAGAATGGCGTTTCTGCACTACGCAGTGCATAATGCGTCCAATAGAAATCCATTTGCGATTCAGCTACCAATTGCATTGCTTTCGGTTCAGTCAATACTGGCTTGTGGTGTGTTGATCGATCATGTAATACTAATATTACACATAGTTCTCGGTACAGGTATAATTTGTAAATACGGTTAAGTAAAAGCCGTTTGTTTTAATTTGAGACTTTATTAGGACCTTTTAGTTTTACTATTTTCGTACGGAGACAACTGTTTATATTTAGATGTAATTTAATGGCTCTGTTGGATATGATTTTGGGCTAAATAATAATTAGTATTACACTTCGTACAATTCTTTAACGTGCGCCACGAGCTCGTGCGCTTTCAAGAAGCACGTGGCCGTGCCCTTTGTGCAGCCGGAAGTTCGGCCATGTTAAACTGTACCGCGCGACACGGGTGTAGGAGCTGCTCGGAGTGTAAATTTAAGTCCTTTTTTTTTTTTTTCTTCTTATTTTAAATCTACGTGTTTAACAACACCCGATCACTGTGTACGTTAATGATGGTTCGGCTGCATTATTGGCATCAAATCAAAATCTTTAAGTTTTATTAGTTTGGCATAAGGAAAATGTTCTCAAAGTAAATGTGAAATTCCAGTCATTGTGTGATGCGGAAGTTGGTCATGTTGCATTGTTTAACCATTCATCCATTTGTCTTTTTCTTAGATGCCTGAAGAAATGCGCCAAGAGGAGGAGGCTGAGACCTTTGCCTTCCAGGCAGAGATTGCACAGCTGATGTCCCTCATCATTAACACTTTTTATTCCAACAAGGAGATCTTTCTCAGGGAGATTATTTCCAATGCCTCTGATGTAAGTGATGGTACAGTAAAGAGAAGGGTGTGGGTTATACTGTCCAGATTTTTATATCGGTATGACAGAGAAAATATCAAGTTTTGGGTAGCCGCCAGTATTCAGTTGCGAGATGAAATGACAGCTAACATTTTACTGATGGTGATCAGTTGGAGTTTTCAGATTTATTTTGACCAGCAGTGTGCACAGAGCCATGTGTTCAATAACGAAACTGTTAGCGAACGAAATAAGTCTTTGTTCTGATGAACACCAAGTCTGCCTCGAATGTTTTGGCCAATTGCAAATGTTCTTTCACGGCGTGACTCAAAATGGCGGCATGAAAACCAAAGAGCATAGTTTAATTTTTAGTAGTTATTGGAAAATGTCATCAAGGCGGCACGGTGGTGTAGTGCTTAGCACTGTCACCTCACAGAAAGAAGGTCCTGGGTTCGATCCCCGGATCACCCAGGGTGCCTTTCTGTGTGAAGTTTGCGTGTTCTCCCAGTGCATGCGTTTTCTCCGGGGACTCTGGTTACCTCCCACGGTCCGAAATATAGGTTGTAGGTTAATTGGCTACTCTAAATTGCCCATAGGTGTGATTGAGTGTGAATGGTCCTGGCCACTAGTGGGTGCAGTTAGTGTTTTGTGGTGCCATATCCTGGATGAATTTGGAGGGTTGTCAGGAAGGGCATCTGGCGGAAAACCCCTAGCCAAATGACAGCCAAACCGCTGTGGTGACCTCGAACAGGGAATAATAACAATAAATTGTCGTGTCTTTTTCTTTCAGATTATTTTTTTAGTGTGAAGTAATGGTGATCTAGCTGAACAGTTACCTTGCATATTTTTCTCAAATAAGTGTTCAGTTTTCTAGTTGTTGACCCTTGAGGCTAAGCCCCGCAACATTGTAAATAATGTGCCATCTTTAAAATGCTATTTGCTAATGGTGCCTTTGATAATCTACTTCATGCGAATAACTACTTGTGAAAAACACTTACAGTAATGAACACATGGCTGACTTAAGCCAAATTCTTACTTTATATTTATAAGCAGTAACTGATTAACTGTCAAGTTGTGTGCTTCTAGAATTTCTTCTGGCTTTTTTTTTTTTTTTTTTTCCTTTTCCTTTTCCTTCCCCTTTCTATGTAGAGATTTCAAACCTGGAATTCATTTTCTCTGTTCAATTCTTTTTATATTGTAGGCCCTTGACAAAATCAGATATGAAAGTCTGACTGATCCATCTAAACTGGATAGTGGGAAGGACCTCAAGATTGACATCATTCCCAACAAGCATGAGCGCACACTGACCATTGTCGATACTGGTATCGGCATGACCAAGGCTGACCTCATCAATAACCTGGGAACCATTGCAAAGTCGGGAACCAAGGCCTTCATGGAGGCTCTTCAGGTAGTGTGTCATAGGAAACATGAGCCATGTCTCATTGTGCTAAGAAGAGTAATGCAAAATGGAGGGAAATTAAATGGTCATTTAGTACCATATTCAGGCAGATGGTTAATGATTCTGCTGTTGGTAAACAGTTTTGATTTGATCTGGAGCATGGTTGTATTCAGAATTTGTATCAATTGCCCAGTTTCCCCTCGGGGATCAAGAACACACAAGCTGCTTGAAACTTAAATGCAGTGGATGTGTTTATAATGCAGTGAGACATGAAGCTTTATCTGAACGAATTGGTACCCAAGACATGCAGTTTCTATGTAGTTGAGCTTTTTATCCACTTCATTTTTTCCTACCATTCCCTCAGGCTGGTGCAGATATCTCCATGATTGGGCAGTTTGGTGTGGGCTTCTACTCTGCCTATCTGGTGGCTGAGAAAGTGGTGGTCATCACTAAAAACAACGATGATGAGCAGTATGCCTGGGAGTCCTCAGCTGGTGGATCCTTCACAGTCAAGGTTGACCATGGTAGGTTGATTCTAGTGCCTGTTTAATGCATGTCCATTTTAGAATGCAGTTGTTTGTTTAATGCTTTATACATGCATATTAAATGTAGTGAATTGGTTTGAGGACCTCAGATTTGCTTAATGCTTGTACAGATTACTCATGATGTGGGGGGGGGGTTGTTTACAGGTGAGCCCATTGGCCGTGGAACCAAAGTCATCCTTCATCTGAAGGAGGATCAGACCGAGTACATTGAGGAGAAGCGGGTGAAGGAGGTGGTCAAGAAGCACTCTCAGTTCATTGGATACCCCATCACACTGTTTGTAAGTGTGAACATTTGTGTACAGCCTAGCTCATTCTGATTGGGTCAGTATGCGGTTACTGCATTGATTGTTCAGTGATTCTCTGAATTTACTCTGGGAGAAGAAGCAGGTGGCCATGGCTTGCTAATGAAGGAATTTTCAAAAAGGAATATACAAGTTCTTGACTATTGTGAAATATTTGTGTAGGTGGAGAAGGAGCGTGATAAGGAGATCAGTGATGATGAGGCAGAGGATGAAAAGGAGGAGAAGGAAGAGAAAGATGAGGCAGAGGACAAGCCCAAAATTGAGGATGTAGGCTCTGATGATGAAGAGGACTCCTCCATGGATAAGGACAAGAAGAAAACTAAGAAAATCAAGGAGAAGTACATTGACCAGGAGGAGCTGAACAAGACCAAGCCCATCTGGACCAGAAACCCTGATGACATCACCAATGAGGAGTACGGAGAGTTCTACAAGAGCTTGACCAATGACTGGGAGGACCATCTTGCTGTTAAGGTATGAAATCAAAACCTCCCTTTTAGTAAAAATGAGACTTTGGGCAGCAAGATGTGGAAATGAAGAGTTTTTAGAAGAAGTGGGGTAATTATCTTTGCTGTTTTAGGTAATGAGATTTCTTTCTATCAATTTTTGAATCCTGGGTTTTTGGGTTGTCTGCTTTTGTATGTGTTCGGTAAACTTGGTTGAAAACCTTCGTTATCAGTCATTTGAAGTAAGTATGTTCTAAGTAAAGCCCATATTGTCCAGCTCTGACATTCCCTTTGTGTCTATGCTATAGCACTTCTCTGTTGAGGGACAGCTGGAATTCAGAGCCTTGCTCTTCATCCCCCGTCGTGCACCCTTTGACCTCTTTGAGAACAAGAAAAAGAAGAATAACATCAAGTTGTACGTGAGGAGGGTGTTCATTATGGACAGCTGTGAGGAGCTGATCCCTGAGTACCTGAGTAAGAACAACTCTCAAGCCTTAATGCCTGAAAGTTTTATTTATGATGCACAGTGAAGTGGTGTACATATGGCTTGATACAAAATTTATTAGGGTTCATGTATATATTTATTTACCTCAGATTTCATCCGTGGTGTGGTTGACTCTGAGGATCTTCCCCTGAACATCTCCAGAGAGATGCTGCAGCAGAGCAAAATTCTTAAGGTGATCCGCAAGAACATTGTGAAGAAATGCCTGGAACTGTTTGCTGAGCTGTCTGAAGACAAGGACAACTACAAGAAGTTCTATGAAGCCTTTTCCAAGAACATCAAGGTATGAACGAGCCCTGTAAATGCAAATTTATAGGTTTATCCCTAGATGGATAGTGAGTGACCAGCACAGCAACTGTCTCTTCTGACTTTTTTTTTTTTTTTTTTTTTTTTTTTGTGTAATATTTTTTTTTTGCACTCCTAGTGGTTGATCGTGGATTAAGGTTTGCCTTGTTTTTGGTTCCAGTAAACTAGTACAATTTGTCTAGCATCAGTGTAGTTACTTTAGTATTGTCCCCATCAGCTGTGGTGCTTTGAAATGCTTTTATTGCTGTGTAGAATTTCTTAAATTGCTTATGATTAAATGTTTAATTTCTAATAGTGTACATATCCTATTAAGAAGTCAATGGTATTTGATACAAAAAGTGCAATAACATGGTATTTTGTAGTTGGGCATCCATGAGGACTCTCAGAACCGTAAGAAACTCTCCGAGCTGCTGCGTTATCATAGCTCCCAGTCAGGAGATGAAATGACCTCACTCTCGGAGTATCTTGGCCGCATGAAGGAGAACCAGAAATCCATTTACTACATCACTGGTGAGTCACGTCCCATGTTTTTAGAATAAGTTTTTACTTTAAGTGAGGTGTTCTGAGAAACTTTTCTCCATCCAGGTGAGAGCAAGGACCAGGTAGCGAACTCTGCCTTTGTTGAGCGTGTTTGTAAGCGTGGCTTTGAGGTTCTCTACATGGTGGAGCCTATTGATGAGTACTGCGTGCAACAGCTGAAGGAGTTTGAGGGCAAGACCCTTGTCTCGGTCACCAAGGAGGGGTTGGAGCTGCCTGAGGATGAGGAGGAGAAGAAAAAGATGGAGGAGAACAAGGCCAAGTTTGAGAGCCTCTGCAAGCTAATGAAGGAGATTCTGGATAAGAAAGTTGAAAAGGTAAACATAGTCTTGGGCATTAAATTGAGCTTGTTCAGCAAATGCTGAGGTTTGACCCCTTCTTTCTGTAACCTTAACAGGTATTCTAGTTCAAGTCAAGTTATGTGGTAAGTCCAAGTACTCTATTGAGGCTTGGTGTGGTTGATCAAAGCAGTTTTATAGTTCTATGAAGGTCCTCTGCATCTGAAGTTTGACCCTTAATTTAAATGAAAGGAAATGGCCAAGCATGCTGAGAACTGGTAAATGGGGCCTTTTGTGCCCACTAATGTTGTGGCTGCTTACTACATGCTTCATTTTACTAACCGTGACATCATGAACCAAATAAACACACTTGTGGTACAGATAAATTGCACATTAATCTCCCATGTCACCTCAGGTTACAGTGTCCAACAGACTGGTTTCATCACCTTGCTGCATTGTGACGAGCACGTACGGATGGACTGCCAACATGGAGCGCATCATGAAGGCCCAAGCCCTGAGGGACAACTCCACCATGGGCTACATGATGGCAAAGAAGCACCTAGAGATCAATCCTGACCATCCCATCATGGAGATGCTGAGGCAAAAGGCGGAGGCTGATAAGAACGACAAGGCCGTGAAGGATCTGGTGATCCTATTGTTCGAGACTGCACTGCTATCCTCAGGCTTCTCTCTGGATGACCCTCAGACACATTCCAACCGCATCTACAGAATGATCAAACTGGGACTTGGTAAGAGATTTATTTTTTATTTATTTTTTTTGTACTACTACCCGACTGCTAGAACTGACTTTGTTGCTACTGACTCGATAAATTGTATATTACTGAACACTCCTCTTTCCATGCAGGTATTGATGATGACGATGTACCCTCAGATGAACCAAGCTCCACTCCTGCTCCAGAGGAAATCCCACCATTGGAGGGAGATGATGATGCCTCTCGCATGGAGGAAGTTGATTAAGCCCCTGTATCATCCATTACCTATTCAGCCTCACTTTTCCAATGCCATTCCTTTTGCCCTGAATTGGGGCTTCTTGGTTCAAAACCCTTTTTTTTTCTTTTGTTGTACAAATTGTAATTGGGTGGTTCGTCCAGCTAGAGTACCTCGTTGCACTGAGCTTCCTAAAGTAAGGGGCTGAGGGGAATTTTTGGGTAATATTCCATCAGAATTCCAACATTGAGGGAGGGGGTGGGAGGGTTGGCTCTGCTGCTGTACACCGTGAGGGGTGGACTGCAAAATGTTGTGCCTGAGTCCAGGCTTGTGTCTGTTCAGTGTTTGTTTTTTTTCCAGAAATTAAATGATGTGATCCAGTGACTGGAGACTCCTGTTTTCTTTGTATGCACAAAGATGGTACTAATAAATTATTAGCTGCTGAAGGGTGCATTTTGGCATTATTTTTAAAGGGACTGCAGATAAACATTACTTCCTGGAGTTGAAAGTGAGGTCTGATGACTGGTCAGTCCCAAATTTGTACTAAAGAATACTAGAGGACAAAGCTGCTCCACAGGCATCTGCATGGTGGTCTCTGAGAGCATGCAGACACCGAGATCTCTTCCTGTGTTAATAAGAATGGTAAGGTTTCAGAAATTAGGAGAGGTTCTAGGTCTAGTGCCTATCCCAGAAAGGTTCAAAGTGAGATGAGGTCACTAGATCCTACATCCCTGTCTTTTGGTTTATAGACCTTAAAGAGAAGTGCAAGAAATGTACTGCCTATAATTTCTAATGATGGAGTTGCACCTCCTATGAGCTTGAGTAACTGGAGGAAGGCTTTACTGAATGCAACAAGCTGGAGCACTCTGCCTTCTGTCTTTAAACAGTTAGTGGCTTGTCTTCAGCACTGCAGGAGAACAGCCTGTGTCATACAATTCTAACAGCTGCCCACAGTTTGATGATTCAGACCATGAGCTTCTCCACCCTCAGTAAACTGCTCCTCCTTTTTCCCTTAACCTCAGTAAGGAATGGATTATTTACTGGTTCCTTCTTAAGCTTGGATTATTGTGTAAAGTTTCTGTGCATGTTTAACTGTGTTAAGGTAACAGTGTTACTACAGATAAGATAACATGGTATTAACTTTTATGTAAAATGCTAAGACACATTGAATTATATTTTTACAGGCATATCGATCTTACTACTGTCAGAGCTTTGCGCTTTTAATAACTGAGCTACCATTCGCTAGCTGACATAATTTTAACTGAAGTGTGTGTATGTATGTGTGTATGTATGTGTATATATATATATATGTATGTATGTGTATATATACATGTGTATATATATAAAATCTCTATCAATCATGTCAAGTACCAACTGAAAATATGCTGGTCAAAAGCAGTCAACATTTTCATTCAATACAGACTATTTTTCAGGGGGGGAAAAACTGCTTTCCATGAGTTTCATCTAGCTCTGAGAAGAAATAATGCACAGAACTCCTTACCCTTTGCTTAGTCCATCTATGCCGCTTTATCCGTTTAGCATCACAGAGAAGCTGGAGCTCATCCCAGTATAACTTCAGGTGAGAGCCAGGGTACACCCTGAGCAGGTCACCAATCTATTGCACAGGCTAACACAGAGACAAACAACCGTTCACACCTGTGGGCAATTTAGAAAACCCACACAGGCACTGAGAGTACATGCAATCTCCACACAGAAAGGCTCTTGTTGGTCAAGTTAGAACCCAGAACCTTCTTGCAGTGAGAGACAATGCTATCCACTGCATCACTGTGCTGCATGCACATTCATGAGACTCCAAAACTGTCATTCAATTCATGAACCACCCTGTTTCATTTATCATTGAATACCTCTTGTATTAGGGGAGATATCCAAGTCAACTTAACAAAAAAATAATTTGTGAAATTTAAAATGTTAGTACTTTCACTAACATGGGAATAGGCAAGGTTAAAACTTGTACCACAGCCAGCCACTAGAAGGCCTCAGAGACTTTTTGGCTTCAGTTTTGAATCCCTGTTACCATATCCACTCATATATACAGTCACTAGATTACCGGGTGTGTATGAGCACAAAAACAAGCAGGGCATTTCCGTTAAAAAAAGAACAAACAATTTTATTATAATTCCACTGGGTGGCGCGTCGCAATCAGTACACAAATAACATGAGTGTACAGAGTCATTTAAATTCGCAGAAGCACTTTTGCATTGCATTGTATTGCATGCAAACTAAAAAAAACAAAAAAGGGAAAAACTGCTCTTGAACATGTTTTTTTAAACCAGTCACAGAAATCTAAAGTGGCTTCACTTCTGTTCCAGATAAATGATATATAAACAATTCTCAAAAAATTCAAGTAAATGACCTTTAATCACATCTGGAAAAAAAATGTTATCAGTCATGTTATCAGCCACAGGATCTGTTTCCCTGCATGTATATAAACTGCTGAACTCATTCGTTTAACCTTTTGTGTTAAAAATTTTGCATTCAGAAATGTTGCATCATGGTATTTAGGCTTCTTCTAAGTCACATGTTTTAGAGAAAAAAGAGGCACTGCTGTGGGGGTGGTGGAGGAGGAGGCCTCTGCTGACATGCTCGTGTCACATCCTCAGGTGCAGGAATGAGTCGCTCAAAGCCACTAAAGAGGATTTCAGATCCTATCTTATCTTTTGCTGTGAATCACAAAAACTGTGCGGTTCGACTTGAACTTGATCAGACTCCATGGACTAGTGTACAGATGGTTTACAAATAACCATACAAGAAAAGGTGGCACTTTTGTCGTTGCTCTGGTTGCTGAAACCCCAATTTTGCTGTGCACTGATATCTGGGACAAAGTTATTAGCTGGTAACAGCACTGATTAGCTGGGTTTACTCCTGTTCACCTAATTTTTAACAATAGACATCATCACATATGGCTGCATGTAGATTTCTATCCTAATGAGCAAACCAGAGGCCACAGTGAAAAACTTTCTAACAATATTATGAGGGAACAAGACTCAAAAGGGAACCTTTTATAATTATTTCTCTTATAACTATATATTATACTATCTATGTACTATTAAGTAAGCTTTAATAAGATATTCAGTATGAGGATATTGTTTGTTAAAGGGAACACTTATTAATCAAGGCATAAAGGCTTCATTATGTGACACATAATGAAGTTCAAACCGTTCCTATAAACGTCTATAAAATAACACAAAAGCCCACCACAGGTTTCCACATCCCACTTCCTGTGGAAACTTGGGTCTTTTGTTTAATAAAAAGGAGACTGCGGTCTATAATTTCTAGGTCTGTCATTTTCTAAACACCTACATGGTTTGAAAGTTACGAAAAGCAGGAAGCGAGGGTGTTTTCTAAATCTGGGAATCCCTCTGCACCCACGGCCCAGAATAGCTCTCAGTGGTACACACTATGACCATGTGTCTTCATAACAAAACAACATAAAACAAGAGTACGCAGTGAAACACTGAGTCATTAACAATTTGCTTTGATACTCGAGGGTATGGGGGATCTCATTTGCGTCATCTGATTTTTGCAAAATGTTTTTTTTTCTTAACAGAACTGACCTTTTCTAACATTCTAGTGAGACAAACAACTTAGTAAATTCTCGCAAGTGTTCTCTAGTCCGGTAAAGCTTGTGAACCTTCAAACTGGGTAAACTGATCAAGTCTGTTACTTATTCCACCAAGCACCCTTTGAATTTTACTCTACATTATTCTTATTATTCCCAGTGCTGGCCAAAAATGACTGGACTTCCCCTGATAAGTCTTGGTTCTTCCCAAAGTTACGTCAAAGGTTCCATCTTCCTATGGAAGTTTCCCCTTCATAACTGATGTCCTGGGATTGCTGTTAAGCTGCTTTGAGACCATCTGTAATGTAGAACGCATGATAAAATGTGCTTTATTCGCTGATAATAAAAAAAAAAAAGCCTTTTAGCACAAAACATTCTTTTGCAGTATACCTGACCAAAACAACATGATTATACAAAACAACATGGTTTCATCAAATCAGCTAAATCAGTAGATGTATTTCTGTAAATCAGTATATTGTTTAAAACAGGCACAGGATGACTTATTGGTATGATGATCAGAAATGATTATACCATTAACTTTGTTCTATACCAGTTCCAGATAATGATATCTATCTAGTGGTCCTGTTGATATTATACATACTGGAAATGTATGTACAGAGGGCTCCAATCTTATCCACAAATTGCTGGTCTGGGTGCAGGTTTTCAATTCAGTCAAACAGCAGATCAAGCTCATTCCACCCTCATTCCACCTGTTTAATTAGCTGATCTTGTCTTTCAGTAGACTGAGGTGTGGCTTCTGCTTGATTGGAATGAAAACCTGCAGGCACAACAGCTCTTTCCTGGTAAGATTGGACACCTCTGGGCTAATTTATTCAAAAACATTTACCTTCTTTTGGTTAGGCCATTGCTTTGTCAGACCATAACACATTTTGCCACATGGTTTAGGATGATTTGGATGATTTAGTTGGACTTGGATTTTTTTTTTGTTTGTTTGTTTGTTTGTTTTTTGTTAGCAAGGGCTTCTGTTTAGCCACCCTACCCCATAGCCCAGATTGTTGTCATATTCAGAGAGTAATCAATACTTGTCAGATGTTCCTACAGCTCCTTTAATTTTGCTGTAGGTCTCTTGGCAGCCTCCCTGGTAAGTTTGTTTCTTGTTTTTTTGTAAAATTTTTGAAGGGACATCCTGTTCTTGGTGATGTCACTGTGGCGCACCATTTTTTTCCACTTGTTGATCATGGCCTTCACAGTGTCCCTTGGTACGTCTAACAAAATTCTTTTATATCCGTTCCTGTTTCAACAAGTGAATTTCTGAATTCAAACAAGTGAAAAAGACCATGGCTTCAACAGTCAGATGAAAGCAAGTAGATGTCAGGAAAATCCTACAAAAACAGCTGATCTTTAGTTGGGGTTAATCAGAACAGTTTAAATGATGACAGCTGTATGATAATTACTATTGAACATGAGATTGAATGTGATTGGTTCATTCTTAACACAGCTACATCACCAATAATAAAAGGTTATTTTTATCACCCCCCCCCCGTAACTTTTTTATTTTTCCCTAAAATGTTTCCAATTGTTTTTCACTTAATTAAAAAAATATATATTTAATGCTGTAATTTCACATTGAGGGTGGAAAAAGTTTTCTTAGTTTCATTTTTTAATTTCACATAAACCTTCTATTTTAGCAGGAAGACTTTTTATATCCACTGTATATAGTGTACAGTCATTTGGCTGGATGATGTGTAACAAGTAATTTAAAGGTATAAATGTAAGGTGTGAAAATATTTTTAACCTAACCTTTTTATCCAAATAATAATTATAGTAACCAAGTACAATTACGCAAGTATTTTTCATCCGTTATAGAGGTGAGTGCAAATGTTTTACTAAAAAGAAGCTTTTAATAAATGTAAAGAGCAGGTGACCAAGAAAAATTGTCAAAATATTAATTTATGGTATTAATAAATGTAAAAATGTAATGGTTCAAGAGGTATCTCCAGTTAAAAATGTGACAGAAATGTTTTCCAATCACTTGTATGTCTACCTTATTTATTTATCTATCATTTTTACAGCTTCCACACTGAGCGACTAACATTGATTTCTTTCTTTTGGTTCTTTTTAATCTCTCTCAAAATTGTTCAGTCTTGGATTGTAGTCTTGTTACAGGATATACAAATGTTTTTTTTGAATTACTTTTTTAATTTAAACTAGAGGCATTTTTCTTTTTTTTTTTAATCCAAAATCCACGGGACAAACACTTTTGCACTCAACTGTACATATTACAAAATGGAAAAAGGATGGGTGTCTATATTGCTGTGATAATACTGAAGGCTGAGAAAGGCTGATCCACTTAACAATGTCCACTTGAAACAACATTCTAGCAGTTTCCTGCCCCAGGGGTAAGTGAGTTCAGCACAGCTTGATGATTTTCCACCAGCTTGAGCTCAATATTTAATGTTCAGGTTTATTAGACTGGGGACATCAGAAACTGGTGCTCGAACTGAAAAACTAAATAACCAAATTTCATTCCAGGTCAAGGAAGAAAAGACTAAAAAGATAAAAGTGTTTCAAGATTAACTCTGTAAATTCCACTTTTCTCCCTCTAACCCACATTCTTTTAGACCCTTTCTGAACTTTTGCCCACGTTAGTGGATGTGAAACGATCACACTGCTGTGGCTGAAACTGTACTTGAGTGGGCGTCTCTCCGTTTCTGACCAAGCTGATGGGATTTTAATGTAAACCCCGAGGTGTCACTGAAAACATGATTCACTGCATCACTGATATTTAGTACGGGTCAAAATGATCCCCCTTTGAAGTGGAGAACTGTGTAATCTTTGTATCAATCAATTTACAGTTAATACAGTTCATACAGTAATTACTCTGGGGCATGTTATAGTGCTTATGAATATTACCAGCTGTAACAAAATGCCCTGTGAAACAATCTACATAAGCACAAATCTAAATTAGACCTACAAGGGTTGAGCTGATATAGTATAAACGTCTGAGAACATAGATGACAGCTGAGTGCAAAAGTTTGCTTCTCTCTGGCTGTCTTGATTTTATTGTTTGTCTACAAAACAGAATTCTGTGTTCATTTAGTAGTGTTTTAATTTCCAGGGAAAAGCTATTACAACATGCCCTAAATACTAGAGCAATTAAAACAAATTGGTCTGTAAACTTAATTAGCTTCCTGCAGTGTTGACATGCTCTAACTCATTTCTTTTAATATGCCTCATTATGGCGTCAAATCATTTATTCAACACCTGGTTATTTAACCAAGTTTTCTTTATGTCATGAAACGTCCGAACGGGTTCGGACATCACTGGACCTGAAAAGGAAAAGACTGACTCTTCACAGAGCTGTAGAAGGGTATAAAAAGATATATAAATATTTATGCATATCATTATTTATTCTTTCATCTTCAGTAAGCGATGTGTCCGGAGATTATACCAGGGACACTCGGCACGAAGAGGGAAAATACTCTGGATTGGGATATCAGTCCCTTGTAGGGCATCACCCAGCAGCCTAAAGGAATGTTTCCGAGAAGCAGGAGGAAAAAGGAAAACCCAATGGAAAGCCACATAGACATGGAAAGAACATGTGAAAATACACACACACCAAGCAGTGACACCATTACCAATGTTAAAAAAAAATGGAAGCAACAGGGAGAGAAGCAAAGATTAGTGGGGAAAATAAGTAGGTAAATTTGATTAGCTATGAGAAAAACGAGATTAGTAAACGTCCGTAGACCTGAAATATCCGTAGAGATAAGTGAACTCAAAATCCATGTATTTTTTTTTACTTTGTTACATCATGTTGTAAAAAAAATAGGATTCAATACATAGTCGAGGTAATCATTTTGAAGTAAGGGTCGCAAGTGTAAGAAATTACATTGTTTACCTGAATGTGGATATTTATCTGGTATAATCTAAAAAGCATTTTAAGGTTTTCTCTGCTCTAGCACACCTGATTCATGTTCTCTGCTAATTAAGTGGGTGTGCTAGACCAGGATAAACACTAAAATGTGCAGGAGAGGAGGAATTCCAGGACCAGGGAACCTGTGGTTCGGTTCACAGACCAGGAAGACCCTTTGTTACACCTTTAATTAGTTTTATTATTACAAAAAAAAAGTATGATTTTGATCAGTCCGAAATGAAGCCTGTTTCAATTGTAGGTGCCGATCCGATTAGGTTGCTTTAGCTGCCAGTCACTTGGTGACAGAAGGAAAAAGCACCTCATTTGCATTACTGAAAAGACTGAAGCATGTGGGTTTAACTGGCAAGAGGAGTGGGAACATGTAGGCGGTGTATGTGCAGAAAAGTTGTGAAGTGTTTGAGGTTGTAATCCTTGCTCATTAGCAACGTACTGATTTTCTCTATGCCAGGGTGAAGGTCAGATTTTCTCAGGTTACTGTTAGGGCCGGTTGTGAATCACTCGAAGTGTGATGCAGAACTGCTACTTATACCTACAGGATGATGATTCATGAGAACTCAGGCATTTATTGAGAAAGAACAAGGCCCTATTTAATGCATCTTTTGTTCTTCTATATTCTCAGGAAAGCTTTGATTGAACATCAAAATTCTTTTGGTAATTTATACCTATACTATACACTATATTTGTGTTAATTACCACGATTCATTTGTGTTTAATACCACGATTCAATATGATTTTGATTTCAATGGGATTTTGGGTGCCATGATATGTCAACCATGTGATTATATTCAAGGTAAATCATTGTACCTCATTGTTATTCACAATAATTTGTTATTGTTATTAATAATTAATTAACAACACTATAATAAGTAATTAATAATACTGGGTATTTTTAGGCATCAATTCACTTCTGATCAGCTCTGCAGCATTTATACTGTTGCTGAGTGTTTCAGCAGTTCTGGACCTGGACTGAATTCAGCCTCAATTGTAAATTGCTTTGAATAAAAGCATCTGCCAACTTAATAAATATAACTGTAGACATGTTAACTAACAGCTAACATATGAGTTTGCATTTACTACTGCAATATAAAAAAGAAGAAAGAAGCCAGTTTCTTCATGTATTCAAATTAATTTAATCCATCTAACCTATAATTAATCCATCATTCAAAAAGTATCAACATATACATTACATCAGTTAGATTGCACTCTTTTCTCATTTTTATGACTGCTACATGAGGATTAAAAATAATTTTTAAAGGGGACACTTTCACCTGATCAGTAAATACACAAATACAGTCTCTCTCCTGGAGAGAAACCTGACAGAAAGACTCAAATGACAAATGATTCAAACACCACTATTTGAACGACATTCTGTAGTCTGGTGAGTTTTCTGTAAAAAAATATCTTGAAATGCTTTAAACCCAGTTTCTTTCTAATTTTCATAGCAGCCTATGAAGCTATCAAAGGAAATCTGATCATGTAAGTAAAGGAGTTATTAATTAAAAACCCAGTAAAGCTATGCTTGATCAATAAAGTATATAAATAAAGTAAAGTATAAATATAGTATTTAAATAAAGTACGTCATAGTATTAAATTTTATTAGCATTAAAGTCAAAAACTGGAATTATCTATGTAGTTGAAATAACCATTATTTCATGTAATTTTTTATGTCATGAAATGTTATTTCATCCGTTAGCTAATGTAAGGAAGAAGAAAAAATAAAAGTATTACTGGATCTGATACGTTATAGGGATTGTTCAATGCCGAAAATCTGAGAAGATTTACTACATGTACATATCACATCACTCACATCATTGTTACTGACAAACTGATTCAAAAATTCACTTTTTGCACTTGCTTCACTTGAAGTACTAATATTGCCATTTCTTTTGGTTTTTATCCAAATTAACTGTATGTAAAATACACCGATAGCTTAATTTTGTGACTCACAAATTCATTGCCAAATTAATAAATCTGCAACTGAGATTGTAGTCATATTACAGTTATGAATTTTAATTGATGTCTTTTAGGCAGGCAGCTTATTAGCATGTTTTGATGGGACGGGGACAGAACAAACAAAAACATGAAAATTTTTGGGGCATTTCCTTGGGTCCTTAGTAACCAAACTGGGATAGATGCCATTGCATCAGGGCATTAGTGTAACCATTTGAGTCCAAACATGTTTACTTGTTTTTTTACCCCAATATATGTACGTGTGGTATCTTGGTGGCCTTTGGCACAAGCAAATACTTCACAAACTACTACGTTAATTCTATGTGCCAGAAATGTCATGGCCACTCCCCATTTTCCAGTTTTACTGGCTGTGATACGACATCTACGTTCTTTGGACATGGAAAAAAGAGGTCCTGGGAGAACTGGAAGTCATACACAAATGTGACTCAGGCATTTCCTTACATGACTGACCACCAAGACACCAAGACAAGCAGCATGACAGAAGCTGTTCTGCCTGATGGAGAACACTATTAAGAAGATATTATCCAGTCAGTGTGTTTAAATAATACATACACAATTATATAGCTGTAAACAGAGGCAGCACAGGGGTGTAGTGGTAAGCACAGTCACCTCACAGAAAGAAGGTTCGATCCCTGGATCACCCAGGGTGGCTTTCTGTGTGTTTTTGCATGTTCTCCTTGTGCATGCGTGGGTTTCCTCCCATGGTCCAAAAACATGTGAATTTGGTTAATGGGTTACTCTAAATTGTCCATAGGAAGAAGCCGAAAGAAGAAGATACAGCTTTAAACTGAATCACAGATACAATGTAATATTTACTGTTAAGTAGAATATTTTGTATCTGACTGAATCTGTTACTAACCGTATGAAACTACAATAACCGTAGTTTAGCTGTTTTACAAGATGTTGCAGCACACCAAACTTGCAGCATACTAGGGTGTTATATGGAGCACCAGCCACCTATCCAGTCAGCAGACGCCATTCCCTGAAGGCTGGGGCTTGATCATGAGGGGAATCATGGATCCCTGTGTGGAACACCCTACCCATGGCTTTAAAAACATGCTCGGAATTGGTTAAGTTCAGCTGCGAAAGCCAGTCTAGCTGTTCAGTCCATTGTACAAAATGACTAGCACATGCTCCTTTTTTATCAAGCTTATCTCTGCACATGCATACATCAATGCATTTCAAACATAGGGTTAGGGTTTCAAACACCTTACAAAACTCTTTTTCTCACATATTTTAGCTATTATTATTAAAAATTGATTTGCTTTGAAACATGTTAGTGTACTGCAAAGTTTTTTAATAAACATCAGTGGATCGCCATCATTGCAATACAAGCAAGGAATGTTCTTCTATGTAAAAAAAAAAAGAGGAAATACAGTAATATGACCTGTAACCGCTATGGTAATGCTCAAATGCAGTGGCACCTATCTCAGTTTGAATCTTTAGAACCAATTAAAACACCAAAACAATTGGTGCTTTTCTCTAGCATGTGCCCAACAAGTTGGTAAGCCAGCTGGCTATTTCAGGTATCATGTTTTTACACACTTCAAGTCAAGTGTCTTTTATTGTCATTTCAATGTATACATGTGGTACAGTGTACAGTTAAAACGAGACAACGTTTCT
>JAQQZR010000020.1:9822211-9836907 GCA_030068235.1 Notoglanidium macrostoma | reverse complement strand
GAAACAAATAGCACAAAAAAAGCACCATTTTCGGATCCGGAGTGGCCGCTGCGTGCTACTGCCGCGCCGCCATCTTGCTTACATCCTCTGTCTACGATTCAGTGGTTACCCTACCAAAGCAATCAATGGGGTTTTTCCTCCAGAGATACACTGATCAGACATAACATTAAACCCACTGACCAGTGACATGAATTACACTGCTAATTTCTTACAATGGCATGCAATGGGCATGTGAGCATCAGAACTGTACTATGGAGCAAAGGAAGAAGGTAGCCTGGTCTGACAAATCATGCTTTCTTTTACATCATGTGGATGGCCAGGTGTGTGCATATTGCTTACCTGCAGAGGAGATGGCACCAGGATGTACTAAGGGAAAAAGGCAAGCTATCAGAAGCAGTACGATGCTCTGGGCAAAGTTCTGCTGGAAAACCTTGGGTCCTGGTATTTATGCAGATGTTACTTTGGCACGTAACACCTACTTAAACATTGTTGCATACCAAGTACCATAAGTTGGTAAGTTTATAATCAGAATTTATATACTTCTGTGAAGCTGCTTTGTGACAATGCCTGTTGTTGAAAGCGCTATACAAATAAAGTTGAATTGAATTGAAGTACCAAGTAATGGCAGTGGCCTCATTCATCAGGATGATGTGCCCTGCAAGTCTGCAAAAATTGTTTAGGAATGGTTTCAGGAACGATAAAGAGTGAAAAGAGTTGACTCGTCTTCCAAATTCCCCAGATCTCAATCCGATCCAGCAGCTGTGGGATGTGATGGACAAACAAGTGAGATCCATGTAGGCCCCACCTTGTGACTTACAGAACTTAAAGAATCTGCTACGAACATATTGGTGCCAGTTACCACAGCAAACCTTCAGAGGTCTCGTGGAGTCCATGCCTCGATAGGTCAGGGTTATTTGCACGGCCCAAGAGGGATCTACACAATTTTAGGCAAGCGGTTTTAATGTTATGGCTGATCGGTGTATATCACTAGTGTAACCTGCAGTGGAAGACAAATAAGGGCTCAAAATTGCAGCCAATTTAACTTTAAAGATCATTTTAGCAGAAGCTTCATAGTGAAAGGGGAGGGTGTTTAAATTATAAATATGTGTATGCAGTTACACTCAATCTACCGACCTTATTTCTAGCGTTAAGAAGTGACAGGACCAGGTGATCAGCTACAGAGAGCTGAGTTGGTATAGAAGAGGTAAAAGGTGAATTTGCAAACTATAACAGGCCTGCAGTTCTACATGGGAAAGTGACTACTGGTTTCTTTGGATTCTCTTCATGGATTCTGTTTAAATTCGACGGACAAACTGTGAACCTGTTCACCTAAAAATCTGTATCCCAGCTGAAAGGCAAATGAACTGTGGTTCTGTAATGCACTGGGTTGGAACAACTAACAGCAAGCAAGCCAGCATCATTAAACACAAGTATAAACAGGACAACAGAACTTCATCTGAGAAAAGATTTTTACAATAAGATCATTTAATCAAATCAAGTGCAAACATACACACAGCCATGTCAAGTAGAAAGAATGGCTGTTATTAATTAATAATCTGACTGTTCAATGAACAATGAACAAAAATGATGGAAAAACCACTTGAATGACAATAGAGTTTCCAAGAAGTTAAATTAGCCATGTGCTGATACATAGTATTCATACAACCGGTTAGCTTTCAATCAAATGCTTAATAATAATAATAATAATAATAATAATAATATTACAATAGTCTGCACTTTGGTCATTAATTTCTGTTTCCTTCATTTTAAACACTGTGATTCAGCGACGCTCAATGTGATGAATGTGTATTAATAGAGAAATACTGATTTTTGTTGACCCGTGTCTGAGGCCGTGTCAGAAAATTTCCTCTTAGCCAGCGGCACCTTCTAATCTGTGAGATGTTAAAATGACCATGATCATCTGTACCTGTTCTGATTGAGCAGAATTTTTATGTTAAATGAACCTCAAAAGCATATTAATCTAGAAGGTTGCAACTCCAGATTTGGCCAAATCGAGACTTCTTGGACAGTGGTCATTATGCTCCGACAGATTTTCTCTCCTGTGAATGTAACTCAGGGGAGGTGATATTTGGAATAACAGTTCTGTGGGTGCTATATAATGAAGAATAACTAATGATCAGCACATGCATAATGCACATTTTAAGTCTTGCTCAAGTTAAAGGATGCTGTGATTAGAGATCACCTGGTCCTATCTGCAAAAGATTTTAATTACAGAAAAATTCAGTAGGCACTCACGGTCTGTTGCTGAAGGAGTCTCAGCACTTACTCCAATCATCTCATTTAAGGGTAGAAAATACTAAAAACCCGACCCTCACAAAAAAAAAAAAAAGGACAGGTGGATTTAAATATTTTTAGACAAGATCTGAAAGCAGGAGGAGGTGACAAGATTGAATTTAATCCCTTCTTCTCCATGCGTTCACGGTAATGGCTATCTGATGATTCAGGGATTTAAGCACAAATGAAATGAAAGCCCATCAGTTGGTTGTTGGATTGTGTGATTTAACCAACCAGAGAAAAGAAAAATATGATGGAGATGGCAAAAACAAAGAAGCGTGAGGTTTAGTGTCAGAGTAAAAGTACTAGGCAAGTTACTGGCCTGAAATGCTGGATGTGTTTGTCACATATTCAAATGGGTTTTTTTTAAGTTTTAAGCAAAGCACAATGAGGATCATCTCAAACTCATCACTGCCTAAAAGGAATGGAATGGGCTACCATTACAAATAATAATGAAGCATTTTAAACAATAGTACCTTTTTGTTTCTTAAAAAAATTTAATGTGATGGGGTTAAAAATGATTCGTGACTCAGGCAGTTTGGCAGTCTATAAGGTTGTAATTAAAATCCAAATCATAAATAAGAAAGTTCACACTTATTCAGGAACATAAAGACGTACAGAGAAATTGTACAAGCGCCCAATGTAACAAATCCAACCTCAACACACAAGCAGGGACCAAATATTGGCTCAGTAAAAACAGAACCCACCACAAACAAATGTCCAACACATGACACAAAGTATGTAACTATCCCTCCTCTTTTACTCAGTAATGTCAAAATCCCTTTTTAAAAAAAAAAAAAAAAAAAAGAAGAAAAAAAAAAAGGGAGTGCCACCCCTTTCAGTACCTTTTTATATACAGAGTAGAAACAAAGCTTTGTGAAACACACCCAGGCACACGTGCACACACAAACATACACACCCAGGATACACACACACAAAAAAAAATAGAGGAACCAAAACCACAAATAACGTGGTTGTGTTATCACTGTCCTTCATCTAGACCTTCTGTAATGGCGCCTGTGCTGCTCTCTTGCTGCTCTTTTTCACTCGGCTGTGTGCGTAGACTCGGAGAAAGAGTGCAAAGAACACCACGACCACCCCAAATATGCCCGTTGCTGAGACGGCATGGCCATAGAGGAGGCAAGAGAGCAGGATAGCAATGGCCTGGCGCAGAGTCATAATGATGGTGAAGATGGCAGCACCAAACTGTGAGATGGTATAGAAGATGAAGAGCTGGCCACAAGCAGAGCAGAGCGAGAGCAGAGCGGCGTGAGCTGTAAACTCGCTGTGGCGGCCCATAAACGCCAGAGAGTCAAACAGAGCGCCCGTCTCCAACAGAGAGCCCACCGTCAGGAGGCAGGAGAACAGGTTCACGCCGAACATCATCTGCACCGAGGACATCTTGTGGCGGAAAAGCTCATCCTGCCAGTTGGAGGTGAAGCTGTCGAAAATGATGTATCCTCCCAGAATGATGATGCCGGAGAAGCTTGTTATGGTCGCGTGTTTGGTACTGCTAGAGCTCGACAAAAGAAACATGCTCACACCCACGGAGATCAGCACAGCTGTAAAATATTCCCAGTATTCATAGCTCTTGTGTGACACCAGCTTGCCCATCAGCATAACCGGGATGACTTTAGAGGCTTTGGCCAACACCTGAAAACATCAGAAACGAAGCTCATTTTAAAGTACACAATGTTAACACTTATTAAAACACTGCTTTTTCGGACCATATACATACATATTAGAGCTTTATATAGGCAAAAGACTGAATCTACTGACCCAGTCGCACAGTCTGACATAGACTTTCAACCTTTTAAAAGATCTTTTCTTCACGATACTTAAAGACTGTGCGACGCAATTTCAGAGATTGTTTTCTAAACACCTTACAAATGTTAGAAAATAGTTGCTGAAAACATGATAAGACTGTAAACAAAATATTACTGAATTGTAGCATCAGATTTTCGTGTTCCAGATGTTTTGGGCAGGTCAGGAATTGTGGCTCGAGGGGTCACTGTAGTCACCTAATTAGCATAATCCCTAACCTAACACTACAACTTATAACCATTAGAGCACATTAGCATCAGTGGTTCTCCTGCTTGTTTGCGAGTTATTATACATACATCAGTACAGTTTGCTTGCTAGCCATGTGTTCCATGGCTTGCTCGGTTAATTCACAGATATCCGCTGTTAATGGTGAATGGAGCCGAACCAACCATCTTCCTCCCCAGCTTTCATCAGTCAGTGACACACATTGCTAACTTGAATTCTTGGGAGAAGTATGAGAGAGAAAATTACCATTCTGTTGCAGACTGACAGGAATAAGTTTAATTCTCAGGTAGGTCTATGTCCTCTGGCTCTCAATTTCATTCAGGGTCTGATGGCTCAAACATGTACAACTCCAAGCTGCTTCTTCCATTTTTCAGGTCGTAGTGGTAAGACAGGTGGTATCCTGTGATTGGGTGTGGTTTCAGGTCTTTCAGGAGAGGCTCAGAGAAGAGAATACCGCTTATTTTTTCATGGTTTTGAAACCTAATTATATATACGTTTTTAAAATTTTGTTTTATAATTCAGATATAGCTTGGTTTTTAAGAACACATTTTTCTGTTGTGACAATCTCAGAATACATACAGTTTAACTGGTTTACACGGTCTTTAATTATAGCAGTAGTAGTAATTCACACAGAACTATGTGCATTCCAAGGCATTGGCATGGTTTAAACATGGTGTTAAAAACATTCCTTTGAGATTCCTGTTCATGTTGACATGAATGCCTCACATAATTGCGACAGAATTGTCATTGTGGATTGTCAATGTGCATTCATGCTGACAATCCAACATTCTACCACATCCCAAAGTGAATAAGGGAGGCCACTAGAGTACACTCATATTTGTGGAACCAGTTTAAGATGACTTGCACTTTGTGACATGGTGCCTTAATACACTGAAATTAGCCAAGATTGTAAAATAAATTGTAGTCATAAAGGGATGCACATGGACAGCGTCAACACTTCGGTAGACTGTGGCAATCAAATGGTGATCGATTGGTAAGAAAGGGCAAATTGTTTGCCTAGGAAACATTCTCCACACCATTACACCAGCACTACCAGTCTGAAGTGTTTGTACATGGATTTATGCTGTTGACACCAAATTCTGACCTCATCAGCTGAAATCAAGATTCACCAGCCCAGGCGATGTTTTTCCAAGTTTTAACTGTCTAGTTTTTGTGATCCTGTGCCCAATGTAGCCTCAGATTCCTGTTCTTGGATGACAGGAGTAAAAACCAATGTAGGGGCTCATTCACCTCAAAGACTAATGTGTTGTGCATTTTGAGAAGCTTTTCTGTTTACCACAGTTGTGAAGAGTGGTCATTTGAGTTCCTGTAGCCTTCCTATCCGCTCTAACCAGTCTGTCACTCGCAGTCTGTTTTTTGTCTTTGAATTGTGCCATTCTGTGTAAAATCTAAAGACTGCTTTGCATGAACATCTGACATCAGTAGTTCCTGAAATACATAAACCAACCCATTTGGCAACGATTACATCTTCTGCCCATTCTGATATTTGATGTGAACATTAACTGAAAGGTGCCATCATTAAATCTGATGTAGTTCTCTAGGCCAAAGCGTTTACTTGTCCCAGTAACCCGCAGTATAATGTATACTCATGTACAGCCACTGAATATCACAAATGAATTGGTTCACCATTTCCCATCGTTACCACTTATGTATGCAACTGTGACTACAGTAAAACTGTATTAAGAGCCCAGCTGTTCACTGTAGGCCTGGTAATGAAACGCTTCCCGAATACTGCCCAACCCAAAACCCCTGCCAAGTGCTTTCAACCATCAAATACGTCAATAAGTAAACAACTTTTTACCATCACTGAGTTGTTACTATGGGTGTTACTATGGTAACTTGGTTAACCGTGACTGGGCAGAGACCTAACTCGTATAATTACTGAGCATCACCTGTGTAGGGAAGCTGATGTATTTGAGGGCTTCGTACTGACACCAGCTGCTCAGGATGTTGGAGATGGAGGCAAACGAGTACTTGTACATTGGTGCTGTGTGCCTGGGCTGTTTAAACAGCATGCAGCAAAAGCCGGCCACAGTAAGAGCCAGGATGCGGTTCATGAACACCAGGAACTGAGAGTCTGTGAATCGCTCGCCGTTTTCTCCATCTTCAGTGGCTCCATAGGAACGCGTCATCACTCGTTCCTGCAGTACACCCCACGTCAGATACGAGCTCTGTGATGACAAAAAATATTATGCATTTCAGACTAAAACTATAGTATGGAGTGAGATCACGGTCTTTTATATGAGAGCGCACATACGACGTTAAACTGAGCAAAACAGACACCACGAGAGCGGATACAGAGTTAACCTGAGCAAAACTGCGACGAAAAGAGCACAGTAAATACACTGCGTCTTTGAAAGCGCTCGCTTCTCGTAGCCCTCGGCTCGATTCACTGTTTTCTGCACGCCCCACAGTTTTCTGCTCAGTTTTCTAGTTTCTGCGCTCTCGCCGTCAGTTTTGTTTGGGTTAACTTTGTATCTGCGCACAAGTAGTATCTGTTTTGCTTGGTTATAAAAGACAGCGATCTCACTCCATACTATAGTGTATTGTGTGCCATTTTTGTACTTTGTTAAGATTTGATAAGTTGTGTAGCATGGACCTTTAGAGGTGCAATCTTAATTAAACTGCAATTTAAGTGTAGAGTTGGCATGTGAAGCTTATAAAAATCTGCAGCCTTAAATAAATTTCTTTAATATTTCTTTAAGAAACATATCTTAGAACTATTTGAATTGGAGACACAGTGGAGAAAAAAAAAGACATAATATACATGTATATACTGAAAGTACACCCATATCATACAAAGAAGCACAAACAAATCAAAAGATAATGAAGGTTACAGTTAAACCGACACTCGAAGCGATCAGTTAACGTCTCGTGCTTACCTGGAGTCCTGCCGCACAGAAAATAAGTTTGACGGCTTGCTGTGTTGATGACGTGGATTCGGTTCTGGGTGTCTCGGATACGTCATCCAACACCGTCGATTTAGAGTCACTGCCAAACACACATTCTTTTATAACGGGAAAACAAATCCCTCGGCCTGTAAGACAACAGAAAATGAGGAACCTTTAAGAACTATGATGACCAAGATAAGAGACAAAAAGTGAAGTACATGGATTCAACACCACCAAAAAGGTTAAAGCCGGTACAGTACAACTGAACTCTCCAAATCACAATTAAGGCAAGTGTAACCCCCTAATCCTTACAGTATATTTTTGTTTTCATCTACCCCTAATTATTACTAAAAGGAGAAAGGCAGGCTAGTGAGCACACCTCTTTCAAGATAATTAATCCTCTTGAAATAGTGGATCAGGAGATATCCAGGGACGATGATGGTGCTGTAGCCCAGGATGTTCAGGAAAAATCGGAAAACCCACATTTCATGCCAGTTTTCCGGCAGCAGAGTTTCCCCAGCGCCAGCCATCACAGGTGTACAGAGACACAGCAGCAGGATAGGGGACACACTGCAAACACACACACATACACACACAGTGGGTCAGGCTGATGTTTACTTTCTTAGCTGTTGGTGGACACTTCACACTCAAGGTACATAAAGGCAACATTCAACTACACAACTGCCTCTTTCAGCAGACTTTCCATCTTATTCCAAAACCTGATCTAATCATCAGGGGTTCAACACCATGCTAAAATAAACCCAAATTCTTAGCCACTCATAAAGTGAAGTCAAATATAAAATGCTTTTGGAGCTCTCTGCATCCACTGACACACTGCACTGTAGAAGTGTATATAACCACTCTTTACAACTGTGGTAAACAGAAAAGCATCTATGAACACACAGCACATCAAACCTGCGCTACAAAAGCAGAAGTCCACATCTGCTTCCATTTCTGTCAGCTAAGAGCAGGAACCTGAGGCTACAGTGGTGACAAGCTCACTGACAAGACAGTTGAAGGATGGTAAAAGACCAGGCAACTTTTAACCTGTATCTGCATGAGTTTATGCACTGCGCTGCTGTCACACCTTGCAAAGGAAAATATTTGCTTGACAAAAGTCAATATATTGTATTTTTATGGTTGCTGGACAGCAAAAAAATAGCTTGAACACACATCCTGCTTGACCCGGGTTAGCGATCTGTCAATGCCTGACAAGACATTTAAAATGAGGCTCATTAAAAAAAAAAGCTATATATATATATATATATATATATATATACATATATATATATATATATACACATACACACACACACACACACACACACACACAGAATTTTATAATTTGTCTCTGTGGTGATTTCTTCAAGATCCTCTGGAATAACTGCCCCAGACACACATTACTGCCACCCCCCTGTCTGCAGTGTGTTTGAGAGTAGAGCTTGAGCTCCTGAGATAATGACTGTCCCAGTATGAAGGCAACATAAGGACCGTTGTATTATAAAGGCTCTAGGAAATACTATGTGCCCTCATAGATGAAGGCGATTCTATAATTCCTGTGGTAATGATGTTTTTAACAACAATAAGGTCACAATATTATAGGAATAAGAACTGCAATAAAGGGTCAGGCTGTATGAAACTTTCATAGTGGCCCATGACTAATACGGAGGAAAAATAGCCTAAGCTTGTAAAATAAAATGGCGAGAATGGGTGCGTGTGTGTGTGTGTATTACACATTCTTGGAGTGGGCCTCTTTCAAAGCCAAACAGAGCGTCTTTGTGAACGAGGCTCGACTCCTTAAGGCCACGACAGCAGGAGAAGAAACGCTGCACCTTACGAGCTGAGTAAGGATGACACTCAAGCCTATCCTGTCGTTTGTTTGTTTATTTATTTATTTTGAATAAAAAGCACTAAGCCTGAAGAAAGCATGTCACGTCGTGCTACTTACGACACCTGAAAAGACATTAACTGATCAAAGTGCACAAAGGAAAAGTTTCAAATCTCAAAGAGTAAAGGGCCGGTGTTCATCAAAGGTCACGACAACTTATGCATATGAATAGCAATGCAAGCAAGCAAATAAAGCTTTCAATTTTAGTCACCTATTCTCACATTTAACTTGGATACACCTCTGTGCAAACTATTTCAAACTTCATTATAATTTCAGGGATTCAAAACATAAATTCAGACAATATATTTTCAATAGGACCCAAATGTGGAAACTGAGATGGTCTCTGCAATATATGAAGTCTAGTACATATATACAGATATATACAGTAGTGACATTAGTGTACTTTCAAACAGATCCATGTTTGGGGAAAAAAACCTCAAAAACGCCATATCCGGTATATTCAGGATGTGGTGACACACATATGGCCATATTATGGTGACCAAATATTTATCTATGATTTCTAGTGACTCACTATGCATTCTCTGAATATTTAAGTGTTAACATGTAGAACATCGGGTTTGAGCTGTGCCACTGTGAACGGATAGGAGATCTTCGTCTAGTCACTAAGATTTGGTCATCATTTAGCAGGAATACTCTGAACAAGCAGCTAGATTTTTTTTTGGCAGCAAAATTCTCAACGTTATATAATGCGATATATTAAAAAAAGGCTCATCAGTAGACATCTAGGAAAACTGTACTTTGCATAAAACTTCCATTCATCCATTTCAAATAAAGGATTATTCACTGTATCTTATCTATATAACCAGGTCTCAATCATGTTCTATGATTCAGACAGGATTTGTAAAGGTTCTTTCAAATGAATTCATATAAAAATTATGAAGAATTTATAAGGCCCTACTTTTGTTTTTGTTTTTTTGAGGACTATACCTGAAGTGATATCACTCAGCAAATAGGATTTACAAAAATTCATAACAGTGAATTTCTAAAAACATGATATATCAAAATAGTGATACACTACATGGCCAAATGTATGTGGACACCTGAGCATGACACAACTATGTGGTCCTTCCCAAAACTGCTGCCACGAAGCACACAATTGTTTAGGATCTTGTTATATGTTGTAGCATTACACTTTGCCTTCACTGGGACCAAGAAGCCCAAATATGGTCCAGCATGACAATGCCCCTATGCACAAAGCAAGCTCCATGAAGACTTGGATCGCCAAGGTTGCTGTTGAAGAACTTGAGCATGTCCTGCTCAGCGCTCTGACCGCAACCCCTACCGAACACCCTTGTGATGACTTAGAAAGGCAATTACACCCCAGGTCTCCTCACCCAACATCAGTACTTGACCTCACTAATGCTCTTGCAGCTAAATGAGCACAAATCCTCACAGCCACGCTCTAAAGTCTAGTGTAAAGCCTTCCCAAATGAGTGGAGGTTATTACAGCTGCAAAGGGGGAATAAATCCGCAATGGGATGTTCAAAAAGCATGTATGGGTGTGACAGTCAGGTGTCCACATAGTACATCACACTATGTTATCGACGAGAAGACAATAGCTTCAGCTCATAAAGGTTTGGTATAAATATGGGTGTGTTAGTGCATGAACAAAAGCACTAAATAAAATGGAAAATACCCATGTCAGTTAATTACCTGTACATGGCAGTAGAAAATCAAAACCTGACAGCAACTGTGCTGATATGAAATTCCTGCTTCACAACAAATCGAAAATGCAAATGACGTGTCTATTTATTTCCCAAATATGAAAGGGTGGAAGATGCTTTTGTTATATAATCCCTAACCTTCTTGATAATGTTTCAGTGAATGCTTCAGTACATGCATTTAAGCTTTATTGGTACTTTTAAATCCATTTACTTAGCCACGCCTATTCTGCATTCTTAGGTCTTTCTTCATTTTATAATGATATACTTTATGATTTTCATACATTTAAAGTGCAGCGAATACTGATCGCAAATTATATATTTTATATATTATTATTATAATTTTATATATTATAACACTTTACCATTGTTATACAACAATAGTCATCATCATCATCATCATCATCATTAATACATTATAATCACCATTACCCAACCTTTGTCTGGAATGTCTGGCTAAACCGAAGCCAAGGTTGATTTTTCCTGTCTGATTACACATTTAATTCTTCTTACATATCAAATACTAATTACTTAATTAATAATACAGCCGCACATCTATCTGTGAACAAACTTTAACGGGGTTTATAATGCGCATACTATTCTCACACATGTCCATTACCAGCCTGTTAGTTGGGCATAACCAGTGTATTACTGTTCTTTATGCCCTGCCTGTAGGAATAATGGTGTGAATTTCCCTCTGGGATTAATCTATCGAAAAACAACAACAACTCACACAAAACAAAACAACAACACACCCATTGTTTCTACTCAATTTCTGATCATTTGGAATGAATGCACAATGATTTTTATTTATGCAAGCGGCTGACGAACGCTAAACTTACCTAGTTACCAAAAAAAAAAAAAAACTATTGGATATGGACATTATTATTTTATCATAATAACTGTGTTTAAGATGGCTTTATCGGTGCAACCTGGTCTTATTTCTTTTTTTACAGTGCATTAGATGCATAGTTTCCACAGCTGTACAAAGCAAACGTGTCTCATGTTATCAGTGTTGTCTGTGTCCTGGGCTTTATCATTTTGTATCGCCAACAACCGAATCACTGTATCATCCAGTGCACTTGGTCAGTAAAGCACTACCCTGATTATCGGACCCATCTGGAAGTCAGCACACACACAGCTAACAGGCTACGAAGCAAAGTAAGAATGACCATAAACAGTCTCTTGTCATTTCCGCACTTGCTATTATATACAACCATATTTTTAAGCGCTATAATACAAAAACACAAACACACTCCGCTCTTACCTGCATTGTAAAGGTGGCATTTTCACATGAAAGTTTTGCTAAGCTAGCTAGCTAGCTGGACGGCTAGCGTTACACCCCCCGAAAAACTCTCTCACAACCTTTACTTGTGGAGAACATGAACAGTTAAAACATAGTCCGAGCCGTTACTCGACTAAATGGTAAAAATAAAAGTAAAAAATTCCAGAATGCTTTCTGCCCCAAAAAGAAACTTTGCTCTTAATAAACTTGTCGGGTAACAGTAACTCAAACACTGCTCTCTTTCTACAGAGCCGACACAGATGAGCTGCTGGTGTCACTACTACGTCTGCGTGCGCATGCGCAATGAAGATCAGGAACTATTGCGAAGTTGCTATTGCTAGCTTTTTTATTATAATAATGAAAATACAGAAGTAATAGTCTGTTGGTTATTCTTATGGATATAGTATTATCACTAAAGCGCCCAGACAGCAAAATATATAACATATAATTTAACAAAGAATACGTTTAAAATTATTATGTATGAAATGTACTAGCTTTCGTTAGCACGTTTCCCAGGTAACAGTCGTTTCCGGTGCTGCAGAGATAAAGCACATTTTATATATTTATTTAGCTAGACCAAGACTGACAAAGGCTTTATGGAAGTTGCGTAATACTGCAAGTGGTTACACTCCATCCAACATATTTTCATGGAAAATACTTATTTTCAAGGTGATAAAATGCACAACGTGGTTTTTGGGTTGCAGTACAAAACCGGAAATGACAAGTTCATTAAAAACAAGCAGAAGTGACATGCTGTAAAAAAGGGAAGCCTTTTAATTGTTTTTAAACAAACAAACAAAAGCACAAATAAAGAGATACATGAATGAATAAATAAATAAATAAATAAAGACCGTGTTTGTTTTATGAACATAATTCAAATTTAGTTACCCAAATATTACATGATACATGTACAATAATATTTTTTTGTCAAATTATTGGAGCCATGGGACTTTTTTATGCTTCAACCTTCCACCCACAGAACATTAAAATTGTCATTACGTTCAAATTGATATTTATAGGCCTAATGTTTGTGTGTGTGTGTCATTAAGGTTTTTTTATGCCATCCAATTCAGAGAAGACAAATAGCCTAACAAGTATGTGATCATAATATTAAATATAATGACTTGATTTTGGTGTGTTGTGATTTCCACTACTGTAATAAAATGTAAAAAATTGTGGACTCTGTATGGCTATAGTTCTCAGATGCCACTTTGTGTGTAAACTGTTTGCAATGACATGTGATCCTTGACTAATGGACAAAAACCATCGAGGCATGAAAAACTCAAAGTCCTATCTTGATATGATAGAAGGTAAATTGTTAGTGGCCATTATAATCAAATGTGAGTGATATTTATTCATTTCCATTATGAGCCATAGGCCTCAGTATGTCCTCACTCATATTACTTTGAAAAAGGATCATATACAAAAGAGATTAATATAAATCAAAAGAATAATGAAAGCTATTAATTATTTCCCCTTAGACATAACATTTTTTCACAATTTAATGCAAATGTATTTCTTTAGAAATATGAAATAAGCAAATATCATCCAATTAAAACAAAATGATCAGGACAATCAGGAGGTAAAGTAGAAAACAAGTAATGGAAATTCCCTCCAGCATAATCATTCACTTGTCTCTATGGACACAGCATTTCATTCATGTCAAACCTGATATTCCATCTTACTATACAAACAGGAAATTCTCTTGTCAAATGTTTCTCATGTGACCTTTTCCCCCTTTGTGTTGCTGCTGTGAAGTCTCTTCTACCCAGTAAGATGTGGTAATGAGGTTGAAGAACACAGACTACCTTTCACCTTCATGAAGAGGAGTCATTTTATTTATATGGCACTTTTTAACACATAGCAACTCTAACAGAAGCATACAAATAAAAAGACTATTAAATAAGAGCAACAACAAAGGAATGCAAAATGTTAAGTGCATTTCCATATTCTTTAAAAAGTCAGTGAAGTGGTTTGACGTGAATGTTGTATGATCACTTTCCCTGAGAAGTAAGAATGTTTCTTGCTGTTAGCAATGGTGAGAACATCAGACCTTGGAGATAATCAAGAGATGATAGTATGTTGTTTCACAGACATACATTGTTATTTTTGAAATTGAGGTCAATATCAAAGCGATTCCTCGGATCGTGACACAGATTTCGTCTGTCAGAGGCAGGGCGTTAAAAAAGTGGTTAGGAAATCTTTCTTTTATGATTTGTATATATTAATTTAATGATTTGTTCAACTTGCATATGTCATATAATTTTATGTGATGTAAGCAGTTAACCTGTTTATAGCATACCTGGGCGTCATTTGAATAATGTTTGCTGATTTATACCAGCTAGAGGAAATCTAAACAAAAGCTGAAAGGTAGAGGAATGATCCATATGGGACAGCACAGCATAATGAACACAAGCACAGAGTGTCAGAAGGTCTTAAATCTATATGTTGTGTCTAAAAAGATGTACACTACCAGTCAAAAGGTTTGGACACCTTCTCTTTCATAGGTTTTTTGTTTTCTACATTGTAAAACAATACTGAATACCTCAAACTATGAAGCAACACATATACTGAATTATGTAGTA
>JAQQZR010000020.1:9800324-9822093 GCA_030068235.1 Notoglanidium macrostoma | reverse complement strand
AACTAAGTAAAGAGAAACAACAGTCCATCATTACTTTAAGACATGAAGTGTCTTTTAAGTAATAAAAATAAAGAAAACAAAACATTGAATTAGAAGGCGTGTCCAAACTTTTGACTTGTAGTGTAGGTTAGTTCCAGTCTCTTAGTTTTCATGGGCTCCAGACTTGGCTTTTATTTTTTTTAAGAATATCTTCATAAGAAAGGATATTTTACAATCACGCTGTTGCAATGGGAAACATAGCATTAAGCTTCTGAATAAAACCATGTTGTAAACCTGATGCAATTCTGTGACCGGTCAGCTTATCAAATCTTGCAATCCTGACATATCTAAACTACAAAAGCTAAAAATCATTGATGCAAAGGGATTTTCAAATGAAACACTTTTATACAACAAACTGACTTCTGGTAATGTACCTTTAATACAAAATCCTTTGTGTTCTTTCAAAATGAATATGTATAAAATTCTAACTGTACATCTTGTAGGCATGGATTTATAGACATAAACAGTTCATGAGAATATTAAACATGCTTTTGAAATTCTTCGTTAAACCATTAAAAACATGACCTGTTTCCTGGTTAGTTATTTTGAATTGGCCAGAAACACAGGTTGTTGTAATAACAGAAGCAAATTCTGTAAAATAAAATATAGAACACACACAGTTGCACAAGCTTAAACCTAGTTGTTCGACACTTCTGCATGTTAAACAATTTATATGTATATAATGTAATATATTAAAATATGTATTAAATATTTGTAGAGCATGATTGGTATGGTGGATCATATATTTAGGATTAAGGTTGATCCCTGAACATCCTTTCGACATGTGTTCTTATTGCTTACATGGTTAATCAATTTAGCAACAATTTTAAAAGAATTCTGTACGGAGCAGCAGCAGCAGATATACACTAGATCCGTCTACAAGTACAAAGCACACGTTACAGTGGTGGTGCAAAGCTATTGTGAAGCCACATACTGCAAAACTGATCACTTGGTGTTGAAGTGATAATTCAGTCAAAAATCTAAATTTACACACCTTCCCACCTTCAGCCAAAACCTTCCTGTTGTTCGAGTGTTTTATTTTTGAGATTTGCATTAGGTGGCTAATGTTGCTAATGGCCCAAAAAAAATAAAATAAAAAAAATAAAAAAAATAATAATAATAATAAAAAAAAAAAATATATATATATATATATATATATATATATATATATGAAGTATCTTAGTCAAGAACTTTTATGTAAATACAAAAAATGTACAAGTATTACTGCTATCTTGCAATTTGTTTATTTTACAATATGTTTATATTTGGTACATTAGCCTCATAGCTCCTAATCTTGGCTGATGGCTAACGGAGGAACTTTATGTAAATCTAATTTCGGCTAAAGTAGGCTGTTAATAAATCAGTAAATCTACTACGTGCGCGTGATGTTCACAAACTGAAATTAAACTATTTCAAAAGAAAATACTGTCATTTACAACAAATTCTAAGCCAACACAACAATTCATCCCTGCCTGGTCAATACCAGAGTTATGTACATGAGAGAAATTATGGTGTTTAACAAAGTTAACTCGGAAAAAAGGAAAAACGCATTCAACAAATTTGTTGCATGAAGTCAGTTTAAAACTCAAAGGGAAATTTCCCCAAAACAGAAAAGCTGATGAGTGATGCTGTAAACCCTGATTTGTGTTATTATTCCTTATCTGCGCTTCCTCGTCCTCCTACTAAGTGCTATATTCACTTTCATTTCGTAACATTTATGATGTCTGTTTCCAAATGTCATGAGGTATTTTACAGTTCAAGCTAGAAGTTCATACACGTTTCAGAATATGTGAAACGATATGGTTAAAAAGCAACCACCAGAAAACTGTGTATTCACTCAAAACCGAGTATGCTCAAACATATTGCAGAATATATATATTAAAAACAAACAATCCAAAAACCAGAGGACATGTTTGTTTACTGCAGATCAAGAACAGACTTCGAAAAGAAACACTTCACCCCAACTTGTATATAAATTAACAGCTAACATACATCAATAAACAAGGCTGTAAAAAGTAAAGCCACTTGTTAATTGGTTCACAGACAGAGGGATGATGAACACACCGATTTTCACGCTCAGTATGTCAGGCCGACAGTTCTGCCCATGATCTGGATGTCATCAAATGGCAGTAGCGCAAGTATCTGAAAGGCAAAAAGCAGTCATCGTTCAGACATAAGCACTGACACTACGTCCATTTTTTTAAATGTGAAAATAAAACATGGAGACCCGTGTTCACCAAGTTGCACATGAATAAATCTGGAAATTCTGGTATTCTTCAGTTCCATGTGTACTAACAAATCATTAGTTTTAATCAGTATTATCAATCCATCCATTCATTATCTTTACCGCTAATCTATTAAGGGTTGCAGGGAAGCTGGAGCCAGTCCCAGCCGACTTCAGGCGAGAGGCGGGGTACATCCAGGACAGGTCACCAATCTACCGCAGGGCTAACACAGAGACGAAGAACCGTTTTCACTCACATTCACACATATGGGCAATTTAGAGTAGCCAGTTAACCTCATCTGCCTGTCTTTGGACTGTGTGAGGAAACCGAAGCACCTGGAGGAAACCCTCACAGTCACCACGCAAACTCTGCACAGAAAGGCCCAGTCGGCCAGCAGGCTGGAACCCGGAAACTTCTTGCATTGAAGCTAGACCTGCCGCAACGTGCCACCCATCAGGTATTACCAATAGCGTTCTATATAACAATAAATACGTCGTAAAAAAACATGGAAGCCCGCCATAAAACTCTGCTAAGGAGAAATTTTTAATTTCACCAACTTTGTATTGATCTCATCTTTCCGCTCGATTAATTCTACAGAGCTGCGTTTATTAGATTAATACCCAGATAAATATGGCATCTTATTTACATGATATGCATCATCTGATAATAAAATATGGTGTGCATCAAGTAAATGCCTTAGCACCTGAAAGATAACTGAGTATTAGACACAATCTACATACATGTTCATATCAAAATGTATAGCTTTGACAAAAGCCTTGTGATTGGTTAGAGTGAAGCTCGAAGCTTACACAAGTGTTCCCCAGTTTTACATTTCACTGGAAGGGGAGAAACCCGAAATTCAAACAGACCCTGTAAAACCACCAGAATCTGCTTTGTATTGCATATTGGGTCCAATGTTAATCTCATCTGAAAGCAAGTAGTGATTAGGGTTCACTAGGGATTTAAAGATGAAGCTGAGAAATGAGTAGATATTATATTCAAATGACTAATTCCTATAAAAGTAGAGCTCTTCAAGGAATTCCGGTTATTCATGTAGTGCAACTGAGCTGTTCCGAAAAAGTGAACTCTTTCAGAATTTGAAGGAAACATGAAACACAAAGATCAAAACTGGTAATGATTTAGATTTGCGTTATGTCAGTTAGAAGAAGTACAGCTGCCTTTTCATGGGCATATCAGTCAGAGGTTATGCAACTTGGTGCCTCTGGCATGAGGAAGCGAAAATCATTCTTAGTACAAATGATACTGATACCATGGTAACTCACTGTGCTAGTAATAAGCAGGCTGAAATTGGAGGATTTGAGCACTTATACAAGACCCTTAACTGCTCAGGTCACTGCTTAGATTGGTTTCTGCTTCACTTATAAGTAGATACGAATTATTTAGACGCAAATATACGATTCATATGAAGGTGAGAATGCTTTAGCTGTGCCTATAAATGCCGGACTTGCGTCTTTAGGGTGATTTGTTGTCTCGGTGTCTGAATCAATAATTCCTTACATCATCGTTGCCGTCGGCGAGGTCCAGCGCGGTCTCGTCCTCTATGTTACGAATCATTTTGTCAGCTCCTGCCTGGCACAGGTGGCTGGTGATGGTGGTGTCTTGACGCCCGACTGCCAGGTGGAGTGCTGTGCAGCCGTTTAGCATAGCAGCATCTATGTTGGCGCCTCTGGTTAATAGCAGGGTCACCGCATCCACGTCATGCAGCTCCACGGCCATGTGTAACGCCGTTTTCCCGCTCGTTCCCTCCTGAGGGCAGACATGCAGCAGGGTCAACAAGTGCAAAAAGCAGTTTGAATTTGTTAGATCTAAAGAAGAAAACAGTATGATAAATTAGGTATAAAGCTGGGTGGACTACAATATAAAAGGTATGAAAGTCAGAGTTTCTATATTCTGATGCTCTCTATAAACTGCTATTACACTGTTATATGGTATGGAATACCATCCTGTTGGAAAAAAGGCAAGTTGCAAGCAGATACTATAATGTCAGACCTGATCAATGAGACTGCTGCGTATGGACAGCTTTACTTTTGTAACTGAAACCTCAAGGAATACAAGTGTCTTACTATAACTGCATAAAAGCTCTTCTCACTTCTCACCTGGAGGTTAAGATCCACGCCTTTCTTTATAAGCAGTTTCATGATTCTGTGTTGTTTGTGCAGTGTGGCAACATGTAGGCAAGTCAGACCTAGTTAAAAAAATAAAAATAAGAAAAAATAAGAAAATAACATAACATATGCTTCTGTTTAATTTATGAAAACTGGAAACGTGATGAAATCTTGCACAAACGTTGTAGCATAATCGGCTCAAATTTGTTAAAATGCCCAAGAGACAGCATTACAGATGAGTGAAAAATGGGCCAGGTGTCATATACAGTAAACTACACCAAGAGGTTTTAGGAACTACTGGTGGGTGACCTGACTACCAGGTGTCATGTTCAATTCAATTCAATTTTATTTGTATAGCGCTTTTAACGACAGACACGGTCACAAAGCAGCTTCACAAAAGTATATAAATTCTGAATATAGACTTATGAATCTATACATTTATCTATACATATCCCTAATGAGCAAGCCTGTTGCGACGGCGGCAAGGAAAAACTCCCTGAGATGGCAAAAGGAAGAAACCTTGAGAGGAACCAGACTCAAAAGGGATCCCATCCTCATTTGGGTCACACTGTATAGTTCAATTACACACTTTAATACCAAGGTGACAAGGTGTGCTGTTGTAGGAAAACAATCAGCACCTGGATTGTTTGAACACATCGGACCGTTACCAACGCCTGTTCATTACAGCACGTCTTGAGGCGTTTTATTCCTCGCACACCACAGCAATTAGTCCATAATTAAATTTTTTTATTCATTAAAGAATGACAAAATGCTTTTAGTCATTTAGTGTTGTGTAATCATTACGGAATGCCTGCAGACAAAAGTGAGTCCCTGTTGTCACGTACGCACAGCTATAAAACAGTCGCTCCCTCACCAGCCTCGTATTCTTCCCTCTCTTAAAGTCACCAGTGAAACTTGAAAGCGTAGACTCTGTTGTTCTGAAGACTTCCCTGTAGCAGAAAACTTACAATCCGTTACACTCGGAGACTCTTTCCTTAAGCGTTACCTTACAGAAAACTTTGACATAATCAATGATTACATGTCTGGTAAATAATTACACATTTCTAAAAATCAGTTTATTATTAAGCTTAGATTATGTGTGGCGTCTGCCTGGTGCAGGCTGTTACTATAGAAATGAGCGTGTTATTATAAACTTGAGCTTTGAATTACTATCAGAGCTGCTGTTATAGAAAATTAATCAACAACCCCTAACCAATCAGACTGAAACTCAACAGTGCCATGTAATACCACATAATATTATAGATCCAAAAACCCATGATTTATGGTATTCGTCACTACCCTTTAGGTTAAAAACAAAAGGAGGACACTATTAAGTGCAACGTCAATGCGGATGATAATTCCTAAAGGTTTACACGGACTTCCCTGTTCTATTGCTGCTGCGTTTCTGTTCGCTAAAGGCCAAGTGGGGAACAAATGGGAGGAAAAAAGACTGAACTCTCATTCAATGCCAGCACTTAATGTACTGTAGTTAATGTCTTTGTTTCAGTGCAAGTTGCCCTGATACACAGAAAACTTGAAGGCAAACAGGAAGGAGGTAGCATTAAACAAAACCTTTCCTGAGGATATCATGTTAAGCTTTCATACTGCTTAGAGAGAAGTGAATGAATCAGCCACACACACACACACACACACACAAGTCAGTTTATCAGATACACCGATAACATAGATTGTACACCTACAAAGTGATCCATCACCAAATGAAGATTGGCTTTTGGTCTGTGAAGTTTGACCATTTAAGGAAATAGACCTCTTATGAATAGGAGCATTCATGAGCAGATATTATTCGACTATCTCAGGGCAGCAGCAGCAACGACACGGCAGTAAATCAGGCACAGCAGTGGCACTAGGAGTTTTTTTTTTTTAAACAGACCAGTAATAAAACACATCCAGCTAACAGTGAGAAAACGGTGTTAAAGGACGATTAACACGCCGTGCGCTTGGAGAAAAATGAGTGTTTAACAGAAGTGGGCTGACAAATTTTGCCCAGCAACAGACACAAAGGTGGACTGTATAGTAAGTGGACTTCACTAGGTAGCCAGTAAATGTGTGTACATGGCAGGAAGAGCTAAATCCATGAAGGTATACACTCAAACTGTAAGCTACATGTGGGTCACGGTGATTTTATCACAGTTAAGGAGGTTTTGGGCATTCCGCACAGTGTCATATGTTAAAAAGTAATAAAACCTCTTTGACCAAAAGTGCGACAAAACTGATAGAAAATAAACAAATAACTTAATTTATTAGTAGTAATATTAACCATAAGCAATTCTTCAAGCCGCCAAGCAACATGACAGGCAAAAATTAGGGCGTTAATCACTGCATTAATACAGAATTCAGTTATTGTAATATTGTAGAGTTTACAACACAGCTCAGACAATCAACCAAAACTATCCATTTTTATAAAACTTATTTTGGACGTCTGTGCTCAATAGCTGCACTTTATTTGCACAGTTAAGGAAGGTCCTTGTTATTTTATTTAAATCAGTTCAACTTCATTCCCTGCTCTGTCCTAAAATGTTAATTTGAACTGACTACTGACAGCTCACATCTGCCTCCTCATCATCCCGTTTGGTGAACTGCTCAGTAAGTGCTCGATGAGGGCAGTGATGTTGCGCCTCCTTCCCGAAAACAACCACCCATTAATCAGACCAGAAGTGTCACCACTGACAACAAGCATACTTCTCTATTCCTGAGAATGATTGCGGTTAACGCCCTTGCCACAGGATCCTTATGGTCAGTCTTGTCTCTGTTGTAACACTTGATGATGCACAGAAAAGTCATTAAAACGAGCTAGCCTGGGAAGCTCTAGGCACTCACTCGGCCAAACATATAACTGCTGATGTGCTGCTGAAATGATTCCTAGAACATTTCATACATATTTATTAAATGTAGCACACTGCAGTATTACCTCTCCAGTTCTGGGTCTCGAACACCAGGGTGAGCTTGGAGGATGAAGCCTGACGGATCATCTCATTAGCACATTCGAACCTGCCGTGCTCGCAGGCCACGTGGAGCGGCGTGTTTCCGTCCTGGTCCTGGAGATCTAGACACACACCGCTCGCCACCAGAGCCTTCACAACGGGCAGCTGGTTCAGGTAGACGGCCAGGTGCAGCGGCGTCTGAGAACATCAGGCAGAAAAATCAGTTCAACCACAGCGCTTTCCAAAATAGTATGCTTCAAGCACTAAACTTGTGCGTTAGCATTTTGCTGATGATGTCAATGATTTATTTATCCAGGCTAAATATTATTTAGCTAAATCTTTTTACTAACAGTAAATATGATATGAAATTGACATTGCAATAAAAGTCATCGCCAATACGCTTTTCTGAGAGTATCGCGGTTCTCAAAACTTACTATTCACAGTAAGAAGATGAATTTGGCTGAATTCGTGTTGGAGGGTTTTTGTGCAAATAAATTTCGCGTCACCGAACAGCAGCGCGTTTTTTTCCTATAAAGGTTCTTATGAATGATGTGCCCATCAACAATCTTGGACATTTGCAAATCTGGCAACACCAGAATAAATCCTCCAACAAAGTAAATACCGCAAGTTTACATCGGCCAAACTGCCAACTCCTCCACAAACTGCAAAGTTTTACCGAGACAGCATCTTTACCAGTCAGCTGAAGATACAACAAATGCAAAACATGTTTATTCTGATACAAGCATTAATTTGAAACACCTTTTACACATTACATCCTGTAATATAAAAATGCTGACAGTGAAGGTGTACAAAGCTATGTTTTTTTCCCTATTATAGGACACATGTTTATGAATAAACATGAGTATAATAATGAAAATAGACAAGACACCTGACACCATACAAATGTACAATCTACAATAATACCATTATTAGCGCTTCATGAAACAATAGGATTATTGTTTTAGAGTCATGAGCTGATAATTGTTCTACACTATAGTACAATGGTGAATAAAGAAGTTAAGTCATATAAACACTAGGAAAGTCCCAGGAGTCCTGCTTGGATTGGGTCATTCTGTTCACAGAATTTAAGACATTTAATGTTAGTATATCTTTTAAACATGTTAAAGTAACATTGTCAAAAAGGGAAACCTTGACATGTAAGTACGAATATTCTTAAATACATATGTTATTACCCCATGTGTGGCATGAGTGTTGTAAAAAGAGACATAATTAAAGGGGATCATGTAGGAGTGAAACCCACATCTGTTAACCGCTTGTGCTGTATAGTAACTTTTGATAGCAGCGGTGCATAGTGAAGTGAACTGAACAGCCCTTAGCAGAAAGAGAGCAGCACTACATAGCTTACTCAGAGTGTGTACTTGTCTTGCTGAGGTGTTACTGACTAATCCGACCAAAGCCCCAACTCGATTACGTGGATTTCGGTAAGCTTGGCGCACTACTACATTTCCATTAGTCACATGTTTTAGTGCTGACTGCGACATATTTGCTTCTCACTTAATTCACTTCTTTTTGAGACAGCACTGATACTTCGTGGCCCTTCAACAGTTTCAGATACCGCATGCTAGAACGATTCGGCCAAATATTAAATGTACACAATGTTCTTCTTACACATGACATACGATTACTGATGCACTAGAGCTATGTGGCTGATGTAGCTAACAAGCAAAGACCCTTTAGCTGCATGTTTAACACTTTATGCAACAAAACACATCGCTTGGCATAGTAACAACATTTTCATGTAATATCAGGATAAATCAGCATTAATAGAAATGTATAAAATTCTGATCAATGGGATAAGATTATACAATTAAATACAAAAATATACAAATTTTTAAAAATACCCACCTAAAAGCCTTTAACCTATACATGTGGGCTACTTTTTGGCTGCCTGGCATCACTACAGATCCTAGCTTTTGGATTTAAATGGCCCTTGTCTGATGAGTTTACCTATTAAGATGGCCAGTAAGGTTGTTACTGTGTCAAGTTTCAAAATGAAGATTAAAACAAATTCACATCTATTACCGGTCACCCAATTTTTAAATTTAATCAATTTCCTGTCACCGAAGGTTCTCATTCTTGCAGCCTGCAATTCTCCCAAAAAATATAGGTTGGATTACTCAACCACCTCCTCCGTCTGGACTCGCCCTCAATCTTACTACAACCACCTCTGTTTCTGTGTAATCCGCTACTGTTTCATACATGTTACATTACTACCTCTGCTGCAAATGCTAGCATGTTCATAGCTTTATCATAACTTTCACTGCACATAGCCGTGCAAGTTTTTTTTTTTTTGGCTCGGCGCACCACCTTTCCTCACAGCTACACCAAGTTAGAACAATCTGATCCTGTGTTTATTTATTTTTTTTATACATGCACACATGCATAAAAAGAGAACCTCCTACCAAGATTTTGTAATGTATACTTCCATTGTGCGTTATAAATGTTTGATTAATATTGTGATACAATGAAAAATCACAAACCATGTCACCCCTATTAACTAAAAGACGTTTTACTGTACCGTCCCCCATTTAGCTAGTGCACCTAGTTGTTCACTGGAGTTCGCTAGCTAGCAACATCTCAGCTCTCCCAAATTACAATCCGTTGATAATAGTAATGGACTTCTCTTCATGTCCGTATTATTATCAGAAACTAAGATTAAGATACAATATTGAAATGTGTGTTGAAAAAGTTGAGCGAGAAATGCCATTTTATCCACTGCGACCCATAACACACGTTTTACATCCTCTTTCAGAATTTTACCCAACTTGGGAAAAGTTTCACTGAGGAGGGAAAATAAATTTTAAAAAATCTCTGCAATGGAAAAAATGATAGAAGTAGAATTTCTGAATAAAATATGGAAATGTGTGAAACCCCTCGAGTCTGATGACATATTTCTAGCTTAAAGTGGAGTTTCCCTTACAAGAGAAATGACATAAGCACTAAAATCCTGAAAAGCAAGACATAACATTTCCTACTTCATTGGCTAGCTGTGTTAATGAAGGCAAATGTAGGGCAGCAAAATGTCAAATCCCAAGAAAGAGCAGGTGGATGCAAGAAGTGTTACCTGATATAGATTATTCTGGATGTCCAGGATCTCTTTGGGGAACAGATTTATGAGCTGGTGGGTGAATATTTCCACTTCATGAATTATAGCCAAATGGAGAAACCTGGACAGGAATGATAAAAAGAATAAAAATGCACTGGGTTAAACAATGCCCTTTAAAATTTTCTTGTTGAGATAGGGGAAAGGGGATGATACACCAACAATGGAAAGTGTTTCACAATCTTTGACGCAGAACAATACGGAGTAAATAAATACTAAGAAATTCTTTACACCCATGCGAGCGGCTCGGGAGTTGCGCAACACTGGGACTTTTCTACACACCACAGTCAAATCAGGGCACTCAGCTCAGCGCGGGTTGTATCCGGTTCTTGGAAAACCAGACTTTAAAATTAGAATTGGTTTTAGCAAAGGAGTTGAATTAGAGTCACGAGTTCAGGTGAAAACTAGTTGACCCCATTCAGAATGCAAAGGAGGAAACCAGCACTATGATAAGGGGGTTAAAGAGCACAGGAAACTGTATGCAACCACAAGACATGACTCTAACATAGGCCTCTTGAGCTGCCTTTTCACTTAAAAGCTGGCTTTTAAAGGAATGTTTCAGCCATGAATGTATGTACGCATGTGTGTGTAGGCATGTGTGTATATGCATATGTGTGGGTGGATGTGGAGCGTATTGTTGTGAATGCTGTGAGGTGGGAATACACCCTCAGGGCACCACACACTCATTCATGCCTAGGGACAATTTATCATAGTCAATCCACTTACTGGTACGTTTCTGGGAGGTGGGAGGAAACCGTGAAGCATGTTCTGATTTACACTTAACTTTTTTAAGTTGAAGTGAGTGTTTAGAAACTCAATTTTAAATCAGACTTCCTGTTTCACTGAGGTATAAACATGAAATGACAAACAGGCCAAAAATCCCTTAGCCATTCATCAAGAACACACAAAAGAAAGGAGATAAAGGTCTGCTGACCTCGTGAATGACAATGACTGATTCGAAGAAAAATGTCCGTATCTACTTTCAGGTTAATAATTAAGTTGTTTACATGGACCTGCTTAGACGAGGATGCCAGCGTTTTGTGCTGCAGTGCACAGTGAGGATCACGGTTGTCACAAAGTCTCCAAATCTGTTATTAGATGCCACCTCAATTTCAGTAAACTAGTCCTCTGTGCCAAATGAAAGCCTTTTCGTTACTCTAACCACAAATGTAAATGCCTGGAGTTAGCTAGACTAGCTATGGTCAGAGGAGACAAATGTATAACTTTTTTCAGCAAAGAAACAAGGTGCATTTAGCATAAAAAATTATGAAAACATCCGAATGCCCAATACCAAGCAGGGTGGAGGGCTAGTTATGTTGCGATTCTATTAGAATACATGGCACCATGGACTCCATCAAGGACTGGATAAATATCCAAATGCATAAAAATGGCTCAGTGATTAAAAAACCAGGCTTTCCCCATGACCATTGCAATCCTCTGACCTAAACCCCACTGAAAACCTGTGGGATGAGATGAAGTACTGCAGGAGAAGTCGCATTGCTGTAGGCGGTTGCAAAAAGCTCCAAATGCAGGGGTATTAATAATGTGCAAAATATGCACTTTCTATAAACATTTTTCCTTTTCTTTGAATAAATGTACTTCAATTAAAGGTTAGATTTGCAATAACAGATTAAGCTAAAGAGCCACCAAGATCTTCGTTCATAAACTTCGTTAGCCATCACTGGCGAGGGTGCCAAATATTCTGGAAAACAGCAACACTATCAAAAAAACGAATGATTTTACCACATTTTACTCCATAAACATACCATAATGGTAAAATAATAATATTTAATGATAAATATATGTCATCATTAGGCAAGTACCGTTAAACATGAACAGGAAAATGTAAGAAAATGTTAACATCACATGCCTCATAGTTTATGATAACACATTACCATCACTATACTTGTTAGTTTATTAACAAATACCTAGCAGTTCCAAAACACACTGACGTATTTGAACTATATCTGATGTTACTGCCAATTAAGGCCACTTGCTTCTGCTTGTTACCACAGCTCCACTATCAAACAGAAAGGGCTGTTCTAAAAAAAAAAAAACCCCAAACATAATTCATACACCGAGTCACCAGCCATATGAAACTGGCATCAATGAAAAAGGATTTCACTTTCACAAAGATAATAAATACGGGGAAGAACCAATGGAATTTTTCAGAAGTATTTTGTCAGTAGTCCTGAAGTGAAAGCCCTTTCCAGAAGTGAGAAATCGCTCCTCCTGGATTTCATGAAGTCTCACAGCATCGATAAAGGTGAGGGGAATGAAGCTGAACGTTTCCCCTCTTGGTCCCTCAATGTGTCTGTTTGGACTGCAGATGGATCTTGCTATACATGATACCCTCACTTACCCTTCTTCACACCTGATAGACCCTAATCAGAAGTTCCCACAAACAAACTTTTTTTTTTGCTGTCAGATCAACAGAATGTTGACTCAGGCGTTCATCATTTCTTACCCAGACTGTAGCAATGCTTTACTTACAGAGAACAGAGAACAGTGACTGACTACAGCTCAGTTATTTTTACATGCAAAGTACATTATATTACACCTGATTTATAGCATCACTTCACTGGCTGTGTATAATTAAGAATTACTTGAGCGGCAGCATGCCTCTAAATGTCAGACAAGCTGCGTTCCAAATCAGGTTTGAGGATCATGGCATGAATTTTCATGCTGAAAGATTCGAGCTATAACTTAGCAACGTCTATTTGCAACATTGTGCAGTTATGTTATTGTTGCACTGACAAATTTACAATTTTCTAGTCAAGTTCAAGTGTGCATGTGTGTAGATACACCCATCCTCCAAGCCCTCAAACAAAAGCTCTTTTTGTAGCACTGAGGTATCAGAATGTGTTTCCAGCAGCGCTGGGGAAATTCCGCTGCCAATGTGCACTTCTGCTTTCTTGCGCAGATGCGCCACAGATAAGCGAGACAGAGTTTCTAGACGTGTGTGTGTATGTGTGTGTGACTGCTTGCAATGTTAGATTAGCGAACATCAATGTAATCACACACGAGTGTGAATCACTTGAGACACATCACTAGACCATGAAACTCCACAGATGGACAAGACAGTAGTTATCAGAGCATATCTATTACCACAAAACTCAAAGCTTTTAACCCTTATCTTTATAAATACACAATAGGCATGTGCCAATATTTACTTGTGGGTATGGTCAGACAATTGCATTTTTTCTGTTTGCTGTGGTTTAAAAAATGGTAAATGGTACTCGATTTTATCGAGTAGACTACTGCATGGTATAGACGTTTTTTTTGCAATTCAGTAATTTGTCTGGGGAAAATAAAGGATGCTGTCTTTATCTCAAAACTCAAATGCAATGTTGCAACTCAGAACTTCGGTTAACCACAAGTCAGTGAATTGACGTAAGCTGTTAAAGTATACTTATTATATAGGAGACCTTGCTCTAGACAAAGGGTAATCTTTTGGCCAAAAAAAAAAAAAAAAAATCCCACAAGTATGCCACTTCTCACACCCTGCTGTCAGCTATGCAATGCCAAGTTATGATTAGCCCCCATGAGATCATGACAAATGAAACAGCCCTTCCAAACAAAATATAAGCACCATCCACCATTTTTGGTCAAAACCTGCAAACCTCAGTCTATTATCAGTTAATATAACTGTAGTCTACCTGCACATGACAACCCAGGGGTGTTCAATCTTCACAAAGGCCAGGTGTGACTGCAGGTTTTCATTCTGTCCTTGCATTGTATCTAGCCTTCAAATAGTTTAATCTAGAGTATGTCAAAACCTGTCCTAGAAACCTACTCCCATGCATGTTTTGTGCAGGCACTTTGTGATCAGATATGCAAGGGGTAAAGGGGCCAGGAACAAAAAGTGTCCAAGAGTCAGTGTGGCTCCAGGTTTCTCAATTCAAAACAAAAACTAAGTGTCGGAATAGGTCAAATCAGATGCACTTCTGCTTGATTGAAATGAAACCCAGGAGCCACACAGACTGCAGAAGGCAGTGGTTTAGAGGCTTTCATAGAAACCATCCATCCATTAACTATACCACTTATCTATCAGGGTTGTGGGGAAGCTCAGCCAATCGCAGCCATGGGTGAGAGGCAGGGTACACCCTTGGCAGGTCTACAATCTGTTGCAGGGCTTACACAGAGACGAACAACCGTTCACATTCACATTAACAACTATGGGCAATTTATAGGCCGGTTCAAACCCAGAACCTCCTTGCTGTGAGGCTGGTTTAAACCAGTGTTTCTCAATCATTTTCTTGGCACACCACTCCGCTGTACATTTTGGCGGTTTCCTTTGTTTAGGTAATTAGCTCAGAAGTTCAATCAAATGGGGTGTGCCCAGGGAAAATACCTTACTTACTTAAGCACTCCTGGATTATTATATTTTGCTTGTTGTCTGGTTGTGTGTTACAGCCTAGAAGCACTGGAAGTTTCTGATGGCATATTTTTGCTGTTTGGCAACCTCAAAGCCCTTTATGTCTGTGTGGTTTCTGATCTTGTCTGACACACAGTTACCTCTGATGATGTATCAAAGCCATCCACTGAATAACTTGAAACCGTTTTGCACAAAGAATGCCTTTAGCTGATACACAAATTCTGCCTTAAATTGTTGATATGAAGAAAAAAAAGTACTACCCAGTTGATTTTGCGAGGTGTGTGAGGATCAGCTGATTGCGGTGGTGCTCAGAAGCGTCCATTAACATTACTTATGCTAGATACTGTTTAGGAAAACTGAAGTAAAAATGTCCCCCCAAAACATTCCTTCATATAGTCAGTCAAAGATATATATATATAGGACTGAACAGAAGTCTTAGGGATACGCAAAGCAGTGCTATAAAGAAAAGATTTGTATATAAAAAAATTTAAAGCAGCAAACCCTAATAAGTTACATAAAGTCCATTAAGTGTAACAAGGCTTTGCTGTTTACAAATGCATCAGTCATCTCCGGTAGCTACATTTTGCGCCGTTTTATAAGGAAATAAGTTGGTAGGTTTTTCTGAGCTTCTTGGAGAAAGTTATACTTCTTCTGGAGACTCTTACTGTTACATCTGCCTCTGTTTTTGCACATAAACCAGCCAGAATTCATGATCTTTTTTTTTTCTGCCTGAAAAGTGATATACTATGTAGTATGGTGCTTTCTTTACTTCCATACAAATATTTTCCTGTGGTGTTAAAATTTTGGTGTTGGAAAAGTAATGTTTATCACTTTTTGTCTCAATGATGCAGACGTTATGAAATTATCATTCAAGACAAAATTTGTATGTATATATATATATAAACATTATTTGCACAAGTATTTTATAAAGTATAAGGTATTTTCCATCAGTCTAATCTACATAAACAACATAGCTGTTTGAAGTCACGAGGTAAATGTTCATGTAAACCTACGTGTCTCCATCTTCTGTGACGGTTGCTAGCAGGTTTCCTTCCTCTTCGGTGTACTCCACTGTGTGCTGCTGGCCCTGGCTCTGCTCGGCTCGAGTCCCCGAGACGCTGCATTTACCCAGGAGATCGCTCAGGCTTTCTGTGGTCAAAGACGAAGAGCCATAAGACGAGTCCAGGCGCTCATCCGTGCTCAGTTTGTCCTGCTCTTCTCTCCCGCTGTTGTGATCCGGTATCGAACTCGTGGTACTGCATCGATCGTCTCTATTTAATGACCTGAACGATTCGATACCGGAGTCGGCTCTGTTGTCCTCCAGCAAATCAAACTTGTTCTTCTCCTCCCCGTCGCCTCCGTTTCTCTCCATGATACTCTTAAGATCTGTTTAATCACAACGGAGTAAAGTTAGTGTGCTACACTACAGGAGTCGAGGGTCAACCGAAATGCAGTCACCGCGCCGTGGCGAAAACAAACCAGTTCGTTTTTACTTGTTTGGCGTTGTTGTTGTTGTTTTTCATTCCAGCTTAAGTTTTTGTTTTCTCTGAAATCGAAGGTATAAATACATGGAGACCGCCAGAGCCCGCTCATAACCGATTGAGTCCGAGAAAAGAAAAACAACCAGCTAGAGACAAACAGAGGAATGCCCGACTACAGGAGTTTTGAATGCTTCTGGTTACACGGAAGCTGTGAATAGGGGGCGGGGCTTAAAATTACACGGAAGTAGTGCAAGCTTGTTGTCACGTTATCGGTTTGTTAAAGGTCTCCGGACACACACGTACGAACACTACTGACGGATAAGACAAAACATTATTACAAATCAGAATAGTAATATTATAGATGCGTATGTACTTTAATTGTCTTTCAAATAAATTAGCTTCAAAGAGATGTCTTTACCTTTTTTCTTGTGGTGTAATTTAGGATTAGGCGTCGTTTTGTAGCGAAGATTAGTCGACATAAATTCAAGGCTATGACAGTTCCAAATTTTTACAATGATCTGAAACGGTTCTATTATTTCACATGAAGGTTAACTATAACTAAACAGCGACGAAGACACTTTAGAAAGTGACCATCAAGACTGTATCAACACCTGAATTACCACCACGTGCGCAGTAACCATAAGTAACCATAGTAACACCGAGTAAACAGCGGAATCTCCTCTGCTATTCCAGTTTCCCTGAACTGTGAATTTCCCAAAGGCACCCTGAAAGCACCCTGTTTAAGAATATTAACTGAATAAAATCATTTTTATTCTTGACCTGGTACGCCACTCTCTGCTGTTCCTTTGGATTAGATTACTCAGATTAAAGAGATTTTTAGGAGTGTATTTTCCCGATTAACTATGTTATTCGGATTATTAATGGGTTATCGGGGTTGATGTGCACGCACGTTTCTAGGGGGATTTCCAAGGTGGGAGGGGCGATGTGCGTACGCTATCTTATTAATGGCGTCTAAGCGTCAAGGTAACCATGGCAACAAAAATAAACGCATGGACTGCTTTGTAAACTGTGACATTTATTATTATTATTATTATTATTATTATTATTATTATTATTGTTGTTGTTGTTGTTGTAAAGCCTAATTAAAATACAAGTAACCAGGCACAAAACACAGAAATTATGGTATAATTCAAATTCTATCCACTTATATATAAGGAATAACCATTATGTCATAACTGTCTACAATTTTCCCAGAAAAAAATTTATCATAGGGCATTTCCTGAATGTACTTCTGGGCTGAACAGGACCAGACCTGTACTTTTCAGTGGTTTCTGTTCTTAAAAAAAAAAACTTTAAAAAAGCTGAACAAAGGGCTGAAAAACAATTTTGCAGTTCTGTTTTTGTGGAAATTGAATGTGAAAGTTGCGTCTCTGAATGATGTGTCCGTGCTGGCCAGTAAGAGGCGCTGTAGCATCAGTTCAAGTGGCTTCACAGGGCGTTGCATTTATGCCTTCACAGACCCAGTTTGTTTCATAAAGTCTGTGTTGTGGAAATTAATGAATTGAATAGAGGAGGACAGGCTTCAGCTGTTTGGTACGCATCTGAGTAGACATTAGAGGGGAAAATACACTAAACAAAAAAATGTTTGAGAACATGATAAAATTATATCCTATAGCGTTCATATGTAAGCTCAATATAGCATATGACTCATTGTAGCGGGGTGTTATTAATTGTCAATAATTTGCCAGTTAACATGCATTGATATGTGAAATGTGTTGAATGATCTATTAAGATGAAAACATGCAAGGATAAAAGCAGATTAGATTAAATGTAGAACCATATTTTTGGTCAAGTATTCGCTTTTCTTAACGGCTAGAAAGGATTGGCGAAGTGACAGAAATGGCCTCTCTTGTGTTATTCATGCTCCAGCCTTCATCACTTCATCATTTTCTCTTTATTATTTTGATATTTATATGCTTTGTTACAACTGGGTTAAAACAAATCAACCCTGGAATGTTGCTTCTCCCTCTATAGAAACTGCTGTTATTGTTACAGCTACACCAATAGCCTTTTAAAGTTTAGTTTGTCATGTTTTTGTTTCCCTGAATTAGTGTATACTTACTATTCTAAGTAATTCCCCAGTTTACATACTGCAACGTTACTCAGCAATTATGGCTTCCTTAAGACGTTATTTCTCCTAATTAAACCATTTATTTGTATCTTTATTTCAACGCAAGGCAACATTTATAAAGATGAAACCGCATTCGTAAGTATCTCAAAGCATTTTACTCGCCAGCGTCGAGGCGAATGCGTTGTCATGGTTACCACCTCTCAGTAAACGGTGAGGGAGATGCTAGCAAACTCAGCTAGCTGCCATGCTAATGCTACTCTCTCTCTCTCTCTCTCTCTCTCTCTCCTGTCGCTGTTACCTGAGCGAAAAGCATCCCACCAATCCCTCTTCATCATCACAGCGTTTTCTCGTTATTTCTTTGAGCTTTCTTTGCTTTTGGATTATTGCTTACAAATCCTGTAACAATGCTGCTTTTTTCCTCTATGCAAAGTGCTTGTATTCATAGCTAACGGGTTAGCCTTTTTCACCACCAACCACGAAAAACAGACAGGTAATGAAAATATTTTTTCTCTTTTTCAATATGTGACTGGACGCCATATATATCTCAGCATGGGATATATGATGTCTTTTGTTGAAGTTTTTGTGTTCTGTTTGTTGAGGTGTGTGTGATCTGATGTGATGTGATGTGATGTGATGTGGAGCTCCCCACTCGCGCTCCAAGCTTCAATATCCTCATCAGTACCAGTATCAGTAGCCTCTCAGTCTCATCATCAGAGATATCATCCTCATGTCTCCAGCATCGTCCGGGGAAAACAACACCAGTCCACTTCCCCCTGACCAAACAGAGAGAAGGAGAGAAGAGGTGAGAGTCTCAGTTTAGCAGTTGATCTATTTGTTTTTGTTGCATTTTTTTACTGAATGCACAAAACATTGAGCTCCTTTAGTCATTCTTCACAGTTTGACAAAGATACATTGTCTTTACATCTACATCTATATCATCTTCATATACAGCAGCCTGTAATGTGCTTGAAAAACTTGGTTCTGCATGTCATCATGGTTTTTGATCCAGCTTTTGACCGAAGCAGCACCAGACAGCTGTTTTGATGAGGTTGTGGGTGGGTGTGTATGTGCGTGTGTGTGCATACAGAAATCGGCTCAGAAATCCCATCCTCTATCACGGCGCCTCTGTGTCGCCTCTTTATTTGTTCCTCAATCTAATCAGCCAAGATACAATTTCTCCATGGCTAAGTGCCACACGAGGCTCTTTTGGGTAAATGCTACAGGCTTTACAGGTGAGCTGTTTGTTGTAGATTCATAATGAAATGCATTACAAATTCACCCAACCACAAATTTGTTTATATTGGAATATAGGCTACATTCATGCACAAGCCACTAGACAGATGTGAGGAGCATAAAAAGTGTGTGGAAGTGAGCAGTGTCGCAGAAACGGACTGACTGTGAGATGGCATAACCGTTTTTTTAAACGAGCAAAAATGGTCATTTATAAATTACTGGCAGTTTAGAGCCCAGGGAACTTAAATTTGTAATTACTTTATAATAAGGTTATTGGTGATTGTGTGGCTGAAATCAAACGCTTCATATTTAAATTTACACCATTTTGCAGATGCTCTTATATGCAGAGAGACTTACAGTTGTTTGTGTTTTGTAGACTGCATATGCTCATGCTGGTTTTCCAGGTTAGGGACTAAAAATACTAAACGAAGCTAAAATCCTGTTATGTGAGGTTAGGACAGCACAAAAAGAAAACACACAAGGGTCCTCAACACAAACAGCCAGTTCTTTAAATTTCCACATCTTCCTGCTGTGCGTCTTAGTTAACTGAGGACTTTTCCATTTGTCACTGTGCCATTGCTATAAAATTATCTGTCTTAAAATGTGTCATAGGATAAAAAGACATCAGCATGTCATCCTTTGTCATAGTAAACATTTGTGCTCTCCCAATAATTCATTGTACCTGCTGTCACTCCTAGTCCATTTCTGGATCAGTTTTCTGATAGACGTAATCTAATGGTTAACTACTACATAAAAGTGCATTTGACTCAATATTGACAATAAAAAATAAACAACTTTTCTATATGATATTGCAATTCAAAAATAGAATCAATCTGATTTAAAATAAATTGCAATCACATATAACACAAAAATGTTTGAGTCAGAATGTGCACCCTCAGCTTGAATGAAATGTCGCCCCAGATATCACCCTAAAATAATCCGCTGGAAAGTGGGCCGTCTCTCTCAGCTCAATTTTCAGCACATTTATCAGAAACAGCAACAGCTTGATGAAACAGAAAGGAATTTCACCACAAAATCCAAGCACAAGCTGCCAATATCACAGATGCTTTGTCGGACAGATTAGGAGCTCTCAAATTCAATTGGGATTTGTTCAAAACTGAGAGAGCCGGCGCAGCCATTTGTGATTTCAGAGGGAAATGAATGCAGCCAATTTCACTTTTACTGGGCAGGAGAAATAAATCTTTTTTTTTTTTTTTTTTTTTCAGTTGTGGTTTTAATCCTCTGGTCATATTTCTTTATACTGCCGACTTTATGACAATGGACCATTTGCTCGGGTTGGCTCTGATACTGAACTGATACGGCTCTGGTTAAGCAATGTCTGCTTTTCCTGAAAATATTTTAATGTCTCAGACACATTATGATAAATATTGGCTTATGGCAATTAAAAGCAAAAAAACAACAACCACATTTTCAATTAGGTAATCTATATTCCATAGTTTATACCACAGTGCTATTTAATTCTCAATTTGGATTGGTCAGAAGATTAATTGATTAACTTTCTATAAGACTGTTTATGACAGAGCCAAATCACAGGTTTATGTTAATGTTTTCATTCTAACACATTATTATTTCTATAGAAACAGCTAATTTACAGGGGCTTGTATAGCAGATGCTCCACATAACCGAAGCCTAATAATTAATGAATAAAAAGTTGTTGTTGTTTAACAGAGAAAAACTTATTGATATTGTGAAGCTTTCTTGAAGGAGATCATTCTTTAGCCTTTTTGGTAGGAGTCTCCAGTGTTCACACTATGTAACAGTCAGAGGTAAAGCTGTTCCTTTTAGCTTTCCACCATCAAGTCCTTTTCACCTAATGGTTCCTCAGTAACATGACAGCTAGATTTTCTTTGTCTCATTACAAGAAATAAAAAAGGAGACACTGATAAGGGAACAACTGTTATAATGTAAAGGATAACAAGAACGTGTTTCACAGATGTTCCACAACGTTAAATGTACCTGTAAACTAAAATAAAATGTACACAGTGTTGTTCTTTAATAATAATAAAAAATATATACACTACCAGTCAAACATTTGGACACACCTTCTCTTTCATAGGTTTTTCTTTTTTTTTTTTCTTCTACATTGTAAAACAATACTGAATACCTCA
>JAQQZR010000020.1:9770416-9786887 GCA_030068235.1 Notoglanidium macrostoma | reverse complement strand
TGTGTGTGTGTGTGTGTGTGTGTGTGTGTGTGTGTGTGTGTGTGTGTGTGTGTGTGTGTGTGTGTGTGTGGTAATTGGGAGCACCTGCACCCAGTCAGAAGTCCAGGGCGTGAGAGCTTGGGAGTGTGTCGGCCATGTTGCGTGTGAGCAGGGGTTCATGGGAACTGGAGTCCATGTGATCATGAGCAGGTGTTTCAGGTCAGACCATGTTGTAGTGCTGTAAGTGATCATGGGAAGTGGAGTTCAAGGCTGTGTGTGTAGGTGAAGCAGGTACACAGGTGTCAGGTGCAGGCATGGGCATGGCAATTCATGAAAGGGGTAGATAGTTTTGAACTCTTCCAAACCTTTCCAAACTACCAAAACTACCAAATGTTTTTTTTTTTTAGTTTTTTTTTTTTTAGCATGTATTCCATTTACTTTAGCACTAAAGTATTGTTATGTTCTTTTTAGTGTTTCCTTTTTTCAGGAAGAAAAGGCAAAAACAAAGTAGCATATAAGCAGAGAGAGAGAATATATTCTGAAGAAAACAGTGTGCCTCTGTGAAAACACAGAGCTCTAACTGAAGGCATACAATGAATGCACAGTAAAGTAGTATTTTTTAAATTTTCAGAGTGTTTGACCTAAATATGAATCAATACAATAAAAATAAGCCATTGAAGAGGAAGTACTGAGCTCATGTTTTTGAATTCAGGGGTTTTCATTTTATTGCTCATGCAGTTAAGTGTTGAACATACCTTTTAAAAGATAGATTATGAACCTTTTTTTGCTATGACATATATATATTAGCTTTGTAGATAATTGCATAGCAGAATTACATAGCATAATACTGTGCATATAATATACTGTATGTTTGAACCATTAGCAATGGAATGTTTTGGAACAGATACAGCTCCTTTCTTCATGGCTGTATTTGCATCTGTTTTCACTTCCTGCTAGTTTTGGGCCCTGTTCTTCTTTTTTCTATAGTCAGTAAACAATATAGATTTGCACTCTTTGAGCTTGGGGACCTTCACTTTAACCTTCCACATTCTCATAGTTCCTGTTTCATTCCATGTGAAGACTTCAAAAATTAAAACATTACTCTGCAGTATAGTGATCGGAAGCCTAATATCACATGCACTTAAGTGCACTTGTACTCTAACCATACTTGTGTAGCTTTTATTAGCATGGCACACATTATGAACAGTGATTTCTTAGAGCACGTTCATTAAGTATTGGTCATTATAATGAAATGTCCTCTCTTATCAAAGCCTCACCCTGAGATGCCAAGGTCTCAAGGCCGAGTACTATTCTGACTCAGAGGAACAAAAAGCTTTTTATCGTATATTGTGTGTTTTTCAAGTAGCTGCTGCTACAATGTGTGGTCAAAAGTATGTGGACACCTGACCAGCACTCTCACATTTGGTTCTAATCAAACTGTTGCCACAAACACACTGAATGCACACAATTGTATCGGATGTCTTTGTACGCAGTAGCTTTAAGATTCCCCTCCACTGGAACTGTGTTTCAAATCTCCGATTGTGCCTCATTTCAAAGATAGTATGCTGGATTTATATATGGTGACCGGAGAGGCTGTTGGAGTGCACTGAGCCTGGCCTGTTGCACTATAGCTATAGGCAGTATGTTAATCTTTGTACTTTTGCACATAAGGTCAATAACCAGGTATATTGTACCAGGTTTTTTGTTTGTACTCTTGCTGATATTAGAATCGTTCAACATATTACACGCTGCTGTCACTTATTTGTATTTTTGCACAAGGACAAAATCTATTATACAGCACCATCACTTCTATATTGTTCCCTTATCCTGATATCCCTACATACTGCACTGCATATAATGCTTCCACCTTCTTTTTGGTATGTCATATTGATGCTACTACTGTCATATCTGACCATCACACCCAAAAGCGAGGTCCATGAAGACATGGTTAGCCAAGACTGGAGGGGAAGAACCAAAGTGTCCAGCGCAGAGCCCTGACCTCAACCCCACTGAACACTGGATGAACTGGAACACTGACTGCACCCCAGACCTCCTCACCCAACATCAGTGCCTGATCTTCCTGCTTTTGTAGCTGAATGAGCACAAATCCCCATGGCAAAATCTAATGGAAAGCCTTAACACAAGAGTGGAGGTTATTCTAACAGCTAATATCCTAAAAAAAAAATACATGTGAGTGTGATGCTCAGGTGTCCACAAACATGTGGCTATATGGTGTACAACCATATAGTATGGTGTTCTGTTTCTGCTCTTCCCTGTGATGTGACAGCTGTCTGTACTCTTATTCTACAATAAACTAGGAATCGACTTGAGAATAACATCTCAAATATTCCGAACTGAATCTGTTTAGATGACATTTAACCACCAGTCCTGTTATTTAAGTCAGGTTTGAATGTAACTATACTACATAATGCCTTCTATCCACAACGAAACACAGAAATGCAGTCGCTGAGTCTGAGCAGACTGCACACATTAAAATATACTTCGTATACATTATTAAACACTCAGACATCTGTCATAACAGTAGCGAATACAAAATGTAGTGCTGCCTGTGTTTATATTGCACATTGCTCTGTTCAGTTGTGAGCCAGTGCCAAAAACAAGTTAATGAACTTCTGTTTTTGTTGTGTTGGAGCTGGATCACGAGACAATCAAAGAATAACAGATATCAGCATTTTCAACGTTTTTTGTTTTTTCACATCCTTATGGGAAAATTATGATTTCAGGCTTATCTGGCCTTTCTGGCCAAAAAACATGCCTTTTTTGTGGTCGAAACACCGATGTCATGTGATGGAGAAAAATGGACAAGGCTTGAGTCGTTGCTAACTGCTTAATTTCACAGCACTGTGAGTAGTTTATATACTCACAAACTGGGTATTACAATGGAAATAAACTTATATGTAACAATGTTAATAGAAAAGAAGTAACACAGGAACTTACAAGTAATTAAGCTAATGAAGTATTAATTAAGTTTATACCATGGCTCGAATCAGATTGGTCAGAAGTGGTGATTGATTTTCTAACAGCAAACAATGTTGTAGAATATTTGTAGGTTTTACAGCAATTTACTGGCAACCTGTGTTGCATATAACGTACTGTAAACTTTACAGTAAACAGCATACTGTATTTATATTAAAGAACTGTAATATCTTAAAATAAATAAATAAATAGTATAAAATAACACATAACCCAGTACATTTTGTTGATGCAGAATACAACTGAACTCATGGGTCTTGCTCAAGAACCCAATCAAGGAAGTTGGGTGGTGCTGGGATTTGAACCTTGACCACTGAGCTATCATAACTAACTTAACTAGCTTGCATTGATTCAATGCAATCTTTTAGTGGGTTAATTCAGTGGTAGAAGTGGTTGAACCAAAGACAGTCAGTTGCGGTGTTGTTGTAGTGTAGCTGTGGTGGCTCAGTGGTCAAGACTTTGAGTCACAGAGCATAAGGTTGTGTGTCCAGCACCACAAAAGCTATCATGGTTGGGCAAGACCCTTAAACTTCAGCTCAGTTGTGTCCTGCATCAGCCAAATGAGCAAATATACTGGATAATATACGACATTAGGATATTACAGCACTTTACTGTAAATACTGTATGTACTGTCTGTTTTACAGTACTAACCAAAATTGCCAATGAATTACTATAAAAAGTACAGCTTTTTTCAGTGTGACATTTTCTCTGAGGACGTGTTCATGTCATAGATTTGGAAGGAGTCTCCAATACCAGCGCTTTGTAAGAGTATTTGTAACACATGCTAGTCTTCAGGACGGAGCGTATCGAGATGCCTCAGTAACAGAAACAAGACAAGCTGTGTTTTTTATCTCATCAACTTTAAGAAAGAAAACAAGAGAAACTGCTGAGAGTGTTATAATATAAATGATAACAGGAACTAACTTGTTTTGTGGACATTCCAAAGCAATAAATGTAACTGTGAGCTACCTTTATTAGCTATTATAAAAGCTTGTATGACTGTGCAGATATTATACATTGTACTGGAATGTGAACCTAATAACCCAGTGCTTGAAAGGACCATGAGTGTGTAATACTAATACTTCTAGTTCTTTGCCATCAATGACTGCCTGAAGCGTTACCCTCTTGCTGATCTGCCAGGCATGGTGGACCAGGCATTTTCGCTTCTTTTTCTCACTGCTTGATTTAGGGATGGTTTTAATAGTATTTGTAAATGAAGCACTAAATCTCTAAATCTCTGCCTCTTCATTTTCAGAGGGAAGAATTTATAGCAGTCTGATGGGTTGTTTTGCTCCAGTGTTGTAAAGTTGGATAAAACTCTATAAGAATAGCTTTGAGAAGACTTGTCTGTTTCATCTTAAGGCTGCAGTCACACATTTTTAACTATACTTTTTAAAATGTATTGAAAGAATTCTTATTTTTACATTAGGGTCTAGACTATCACCTTTAAACACAGCACTTGCCTTTAAGCTCACAGACAGTGGTGCTTGTCTCAACACTGCTTCTTGCTGGAGTCAATATCATGCAAGAAAAATGCTCAGCAATGTGCGTAACTGAAACATGCCTTTGTTTTACTAAAACTCCAGCCTTCATGAATAACTCTCACACTGTCTGAAGTTAGAACACTGATTCAGATTTCTGTATTAAGTCCTCCTTAAGTATGCATAACCCAACACTGAATACAGCCTATACACTACAGAAGTTGTAGAGAGATTAACTTTAACAATGCTGGTGTATATTAATATAACACTACCAATAATTATATATGTACATGTTTGCATGGGTACAGAATTGTAAAAAAAGAAAAAAAAAGGGCGAAAATGTTTTGTTTAAAAATATTTATTGGTTTTGGCTTCTTATATTTATTTAATAAATGAATATCAGCAGTTATCTGTACTTGACCATAACAAGTCAAGACCTATCTAAGAGAGAAACGTGAACTTGCGTAACATTAGGGAGGAAGTCATGTGCACAGGCTCAAAAACCGGTCAAAAACTGAGTTAAAAGTAGCACTTATCAGTGAATGCCCCATTTCACCATGAATCAGCTTCCCTGTTGGATCTCTTCACTTGGGCTCCTCTGCCTCACAGGTAAGCCTTACAGAAAACTGTAGCTAGCATATTCTCCAAAACCAATTATTATAACACTGCAAAGTTTCTCTAGCTTTAATAGCCTTATTTTATATACAAATTACATTTAAATTTAGAAATTTAATTAAATTTAGTTTTTTTTTCGACATTTCAAACATGAAAAACTTATTAAGAATTAATTAACCTCAAATTTTATTTGATATGGTCTTTTTTAATGTTAAGGCAGGAGTGTGCAATAATACCAGGACACTGTTAGCTACCATGTATTCAGCTAGCATGCACAGAAATATTGTAAATCAGCATAGTAAAATGTAATTTTTAGCCTGTGGCTGACAAACAGCAAGTACTCGTGTTGGTTAAATCTTGCACACTTTCTTGCTGTAAAAAAAACCAAACAAACACAAATAGACAATTTTTCTTATATGCATTCTTTAAAAAGATTTGGTTATATATCACACCACAAAGTAGTACTGAAAAAGCAGAAGGGATTGAATTGACTCTTAGATGAAAAAAGGTGATATACTGTATTCCTTGCTGCTAAAGTTTTCAAAAACATGAAAATATCAGAGTTTAATAGAATAATAAACCATCATGTTCTTGTGCAATATTTGGGCAATGTTTTATGTATAAAATAATCATTTCCAAGTGACCTTTTTTTTTTTTAAGTTTCGTTTGACCTCACTAGAGAAAAACGTTTGTTCACTAGACAAAACAGTGAGGAAATATGTAGTTGAATATAAAATATTACTGAATCATTTGAACAAGTTCATGGTCTTTATGTTATATGGGCTACATATTAACAAATGTAGAAATATAGCTCCGAGAAAAGTAAGGTGTAATTGTCAATAGTGAACTAAATCCAGAATCCTGAAATGGTTTAGAGGGTCACTTGGTTTCCAAGAAATAAGAACCAAATCAGGAATGCTTTCTGTATAGATTGTGTAATATTCTGTAATTCCTCATTTTGAGATTACAAACTGTTGCCTTTACCCCAAGTATAGTCCTGGCACATTGATGATTCTGGCAGTTTGGTTGAAAATTAATTAACCACATAATCAATGGAAGCAGCCAGATAGATCCTTATAGATGCTCTAGAATATAAATAGTAGTATGAGTAAAACTTCTCATTTCCTTTCAAATTTGAACAACCCTGAACATGTAGTGAATGAAGTAACAACAAAGTGATTACAGTTGTCCAAGATAGTGGTACCCATAATGTTACAGCGTTTGGCTACATGGTGAGGTTTTGTTTATGTTTATAGATTACAGTAAGTCACACTGTGTCCTAAACCATGGCAGGTCTGAGTGACATCACTGAAAAACTAATGGAAAATTTGGGATGAGGCAGACTTCCATTACTTGCTAGCTACATCAGCCACCTGATTATTTTACTGAAATACTACTCCAATGTGCTGTCATTTTTACTAAAAATCTAAATAAACCTCTCCACTTCTCCCTCCTGTAGTCTGTATGTGTAGGGCCTTGACTATATACGGCTTAGAGGGTCGGGACGTCACTCTGCCATGCAAGTATGACTCGCGTTATAATGGGATATGTGATATATGCTGGATGAGAGGAAGCATCCCAAATAATGGGTGTGGCACTCAAATCATTTACGCAAATGGTGATGGTGCAGTGGTGGCACGAAACAATATGAGATATCAGCTAAATGGAGCGCTGAAGAAGGGAGATGCATCTCTGACTATCTTCAATGCAAGAAAAAGTGACTCAGGGAACTACGGCTGCCGGGTCCATGTGCCTGGATGGTTCAACGATATAAAAATCGAGGTCTACTTAGAAATTAGGAAAGGTAAATATTCACTACTCAACCACAGAAAAACAGCATTCCTTTGGGTCAGTTACTTTTTCACTGAAACCTTTTTCTTTAGCACCACAACGGACCTCCACCACTCTGGGATATGTAACTACTACGACACACATTGCAACACATGGTAAGACAAAATACATTTCATATCAGATTACAATTTGCAATGCAATATTCTGGGGAGAAGAAATACAACAACTACGTGGTACTGCTTTAGAACAATAAACTTTAGCATCAAAGTATTAATTCAATTGCAATCGTTAGAAGTGCATTTTTATTTGTGTGAACAGTTTAGTAGATCAAAGTGACAAGTGGGGCAGAATCCAAGCTGTGCACAGAGCTGAACATTTGGAGGTTAATGGTCTTGGGCAAGGGTCCAGAAGAAGAAGCTCTTTGGCTATTCTGGGGTTTGAATTTACAACCTTTTGAACAGTTGGACAGAAGCTTCCTGAGCTCCCACTGACTCCTAATGCCCACCTCTTCATTATTCTTATTACACATTTAATCTAACGCAGAAACTGTACTCAACTCAGACAATTTAAAGCATAACAAATCTTAATGTTATTTTGCTAGCACCTGTTTTAACAACGCAACATGAGGCAACGACCATCCCTGAGCATGTGACCACTACGCATACAGGTAGGAAAAAAAGAATGGTCTAGATTAAGGTTTTTTCATGACTCTGTAATAGCAGAATGAATTAACATGAAGCTATGCTGCATGTATTAGAGTCATTACTGGAACACCTTTTTTTATTTTCTACATTCAAAATATACCAGCACAAGCACTACCTTTACTTTATTGTTACATTTTTTTTTTTTTTTTTTACAGAAACAGAACAGACGTATACCACGCTGGGATATGTAACTACTACAACACTCATTCCTACAAAAGGTAAGCCAGAATACATTTTATATTAGATTAAAACCTGCAGTGCGGAATTCTGTAAAAAAATAAGCTACACTACACGGCCAAAAGTATGTGGACACCTGACCATCACATTTATGTATAATTCTGAGAATTTAACAAACACAAATATTCTTCATGTTATTTTGTTAGGACCTGTTTTAACAACACAAGACGAGACAACCACTATCCCTGAGAACGAGACCACTGAGCATGCAGGTAGGCAAAAAAACATTTTTCCCAACAACAAAAAAATGTTTTCCCATGAATTTGTAATGAATGGCATAACAAATGAACATGAAAAAACAGTGGTCTTTGTTAATGTTTTTTTGTTTTGTTTTTTTGTGCATCTGTAATGAATAAGTCAAGTGAAAAAACACAATAAACTGCATGGTATTACTTTAGAACAACCTCACCATCACTCATAAGTATTTAATCAATCATAATCGCTAGCAGTAGATGCTCTTATTAAAAGCAGCATGTACGTGGTGCAGAATCCAAGCTGTAATGGTCAGTGTAATAAATTCTGAGAATTTAAAAAGCACAAATATTCTTCATGTAATTTCATTAGGACCTGTTTTAACAACACAAGACGAGACAACCACCGTCCCTGAGCATGTGATCACTAAGCATGCAGGTAGGCAAAAAAACATTGGTCTAAATTAAGGTTTTTTTCCATGAATTTGTAATGGCAGAACAAATGAACATGAAAAAACAGTGGTCTTTGTTAATGTTTTTTTGTTTTGTTTTTTTGTGCATCTGTAATGAATAAGTCAAGTGAAAAAACACAGTAAACTACATGGTATTACTTTAGAACAACCTCACCATCACTCATAAGTATTTAATCAATCATAATCGCTAGCAGTAAATGCTCTTTAGAAAAGCAGCATGTACGTGGTGCAGAATCCAAGCTGTAATGGTCAGTGTAATAAATTATGAGAATTTAAAAAGCACAAATATTCTTCATGTTATTTCATTAGGACCTGTTTTAACAACACAAGACGAGACAACCACCGTCCCTGAGCATGTGATCACTAAGCATGCAGGTAGGCAAAAAAACATTGGTCTAAATTAAGGTTTTTTCCATGAATTTGTAATGGCAGAACAAATTAACATGAAAAAACAGTGGTCTTTGTTAATGGTTTTTTTTTTTTGCATCTGTAATGAATAATTCAAGTGAAACCTTGTTCATGTATTAGAATAGTTACTGCTGGAATGTCTTGATTTTCTACTTTTTTACAATTAGGGAAGGTAAATATTCACCACTTGCAACATGAAAATATAGTGTTTGCCATTCCTTCATATCATCACAAGCACTACTTTGCGTCACTGGAACATTCTTTTCCTCAGAAGCACAGCAGACCTTGAGCACTCTGGGATATTCAACTACTACGACGCACACTGTTACACACACTGTTATCACACACTGAATCCAAGCTGTAATGGTCAGTGTAATACTCAATTCTGAGAATTTAAAAAGCACAAAAGTTCTTCATGTTATTTCATTAGGGCCTGTTTCAACAACGCAAGATGAGATGACCATCGTCCCTGAACACATGACCACTAAGCATACATGTAAGAAATACAGTGGACGAATCTGTATTGACTGAATGATTCAAATGAATTCAAAGCCTATACTACTGTACTATGTACATATATTAGAATAATCATAATTTCAACATCTTCTTTCTCCCATTTGACTTTAACAATAATATAATCAATATATGTAACTCTTGATTAACTCTTTACAACACTGACCTACTGCATGGTATTACTTTAGAACAACCTCACCATCACTCATAAGTATTTAATCAATCATAATCGCTGGCAGTAGATGCTCTTATTAAAAGCAGCATGTACGTGGTGCAGAATCCAAGCTGTAATGGTCAGTGTAATACTCAATTCTGAGAATTTAAAAAGCACAAAACTTCATGTTATTTCATTAGGGCCTGTTTTAACAACACAAAATGAGATGACCATCGTCCCTGAACACATGACCACTGAGGATACAGGTAAGAAAGACAGTGGATGAATCTGTACACAAAGAGTTCTTCACATTATTTCACAAAACATTTACATTATAACATTCTTTCTCCCATTTGCCTTTAACAATAATATAATCAATATATGTAACTCTTGAATGAAGACACCGATGTGCTTCCTGCAATCTTGGCACCAGTTATAGTGGTTTTGCTGGTTTCAGGGATCCTTGCTGTTTATCTTATGTGTGAGTACATTTTACGGCTACACTGCCGTCCCATTTTTGTCATCATGTTCAGTCTGAGAATTCAATCTAAAATAATTTCTCTTTTATAGCTAAGCATAAAAGAAGATTCAGAGCAACATTAGAAATGTAAGTACAAGCTCATGGATGGGTAATGCAGTAATGAGTGAGATAACCAGGTTATTGCAGTATTAACAAAGATTCTTGAGTGGAAAGAATTATTAATTAAAAATGAATACTTTTTAGATTAGCTATATAAGCTTGTTGGCATTTTAACATAGCAGGGATTTATTTTTAGATTGATTTTCTTATTCAGTGTTGTTATGTACTGTTTAATGTAGTCTTTCATGAATGCACTGTAAAGTATAGTCAGCTTCATGAATATGTAAAGAAGGGCTGTAGGATGAGAGATCTGTCTTGGACTTGAATCCAGTCTCAAGACATATTCTGTATTAACTTGGTCTTATCTCAGGCTTGTTGGCATTTGTACTTTGACTTGTCTCCATGTCAGGCATTGACTTCAATAGATAAGGTCTTGGTCTCATCTGAGCATTTGTAAAAATACTCAGATGTTTCCATTGTCTTTTCTTTTCGCTTGCAACAGCTGACAAGAAGTAATACCTTCTTCTAGAAAACATCCTGATCATTGAAACAATGCATGAATGAAGCCAACCAATTGAAGTAAAGGCTTGATCTGGAAAATGTGTTGATGGTTTATGGTGTTGATCTTGGCTCAGTCACACTTTCATTTGGATTTGACCTTGACATCACCTCGATCCCCTTAAGACTCAGTGTTGACTGAATCCTGGTCCTGGCCTTGTCTTGGAAGAGACAATGGTGGGCTTGACTACAGCCCCAGCTGCACATGACATTAGAGGATCACATTCAGTTCTTTAGGACACATAATATGCAGCATTTTGACAGTTTATCTGCTGTCTGCCTTTTTAGTAAGGTAAAAATACATTTTCTCAATAAAAAAATATTTCTTAAATTTGATTATAATTGTCTTCCACCAGAGCCAAGAACTCATCCACTTTTGTCAGCTACAGCAACTTGGACAACAGCGTTACCCTGCCGATGACAAACTCAGCTAATAATTAGACATTGAGAATGAACAGAGACCATGATATTACATGGAATTTACACACAAAAATACACATGTACATAAACGAGTTTTAAAGACCTTTTTTTAACCTTTGTTTAATTACTCAATTTAAAAGCTTGAGCAAAAACTGTGAAAAATACAAAATAGCTGGCTATTGCAAAAAAAAAAAAAAAAAAAAAAGGTGCATGCACTAGGACATAAAGTACAAAATGTTTTTCAGACCATTATTAATGAATGAAATGTGTTTAAAATTGCATTTTGGTGACTTTGTCAATTTATATTTTGATGATATATTTTGAGAAAAAAACTGCATTATGCAACAAATGGCATCTTTATGTGAAAATGTACTAAAAAAGATTTTTCTAAAGCTACCACAACAGGCTTTTACATGTGAAATAAAAGCATAATTTGATGAAACGGTATACATGGATGCATTGTGTAATGGATCACAAAAGGCGTGGGACATAAAAAGTCAGATCCTGTTCCTTTTTCCGTGATATTTGTATCATTAAAAGACTATACGATTCAACAGAAGACTGGCGTAACACAAAGTGTTAGCTATTAAAAGGCCCCTTTAATGAACAGTATATTGTAAGACTCAAAACCATTTAATATGACATTTGTGTTGACATAATGGCACAATCCTCAAGTTGTACAGTGTAAGACGCAAACACAGGTATGAATTAGAGGACACAACTACAGACTCAAAGCATGTTCATTAGGCATGCAACATTACAAGTGCTGTAAAATAAGAATGACTTCAAAAATAATGAAATGAAATGAGATAATATATATACACATAGGCACAGTGATCACCTGCTGACATAATATATATATATAAAGTTTTATATACAGAGGAATATAAAACTTAAATTTATGTCAGCAGGCGATCACTGTGCCTAAAATAAATACAAGCGACTTTCAGATGGTTTTCAAATGAACCGAACAGATTGGCTGGCCTCATGTGGGCATGCAGCCTTACAGGCTCATGTTCACAGCATCTGTCTCCATTCTGTGCTTCAGACCCTCACCTCACTGTGATAAATGTTCCTTACTCACTTTTTGAAACTCTTATTCACCAGAACACCTATCTGGGAGTTCATTACAAGTACCTTCATGCTAGAATTTAATACAGACAAATATTACTATTCAGGACTGTAGATTATGTCTAACTTATCTAAATTGTACTTAAAAATGTTTTTTTTGTCACAATTGCTTAATACATTCAGTTAACATACTACGTATTGGTCCTAGTAAAGTGTCCTTTATACTAAGAGGATGCTTTATAATGAGAAGACACTAAGTGTGCTCTCAGTGTGACATTTAACAAATAAACTGCATCTCAAACAAGGTTTTGTTTGGTGTTCACTGTGTCCTGTGTGTGTTTGTGCCTGGCTTTATCCTGATTGGTGCATAGTACCTCACGGATGTAGTACTGGCTCTCCAGGCTTATTTCAGTGAGGCGAATATCACACTCCAGAATGCTGCTGTTGTGCGACATCCCTTCTTCCAGGACCTTCCCTCCATCCTATACACCATGAAGAAGAGCACACAGCTTTTTCATTTCCCTGCTATTCTATGTGCCAGGTGTACTATAAAAGTGGAATGTATACTAGTATAGCTTAGATAGCATTGGGGATCTATGGCTGTGTTAGAATGTGTTAGAATATACTGTATGTACAATGGGGTTCAAAAGTCTGAGACCACTAGTGAAAATGCTTCTATTTAATTTAACACAACAATTCTTATTACAGATGACACTATTGACAACAACTTGAGTGAAAAGTAGTTTCTTTTCAATTTTATATGTCCCCTTGTTTGCTTTAATGACAGTGTGCACTCAAGGTGGCATGGACAAGTTTGTGCAAAACCTTATGATCCATTTAAGGTGTCAGCAAAAGACTTTAGGCATGAGGAAAATCTGATACAAAGCAGATAACATGCTCAATATCACTAATTTGTTTACATTTAGATAGGGACATAGAAATAGTGCAGAATGTTGAATATTAAATAGTCAAGATATTGAAGGTTTACGTTCTTTGTTTTAATGTTTCAAAATTTGAAACATTTATATATATATATATATATATATATAAAAAAAAAAAAAAAACTCCTAGATTTTCAATATGGTCTCAGAGTTTTAGACCTCCATGTATGTTGCATTGTCTACTATATGTATATGGTAGAAAACACATCATCTCCTACATTATGTTGTTTTGCAAAGACATATTTAACAGCACAAAGCATTGTTAAAACATGTAGAAAGTATACAATTGTAAAGGTAACACACAAGAAGCTCTGATGTACAGAACTCACCATTCCCAGTTTGTTGCATGACAGGTTGAGGCTCCTCAGTGTGGTGTTCTGTACTAAGACCTGTGAGAGTGCTGTGGCTGTGGGCTCTGTCATCTCATTGGCCCCTAACTGAAGGTTTACCAGTGTCTGATTTTTTAGCAGGGCCCGAACTATAGCCTGTCCGCCTTCGTCCCCTAGCTGGTTCAGTCTCAAGTTGAGTGACTCTAGGGAGGTGTTTTTAGAGAGGGCATGGGCTAAGGCTTGGGCTCCTTGTCCACTGATCCGGTTGTCATAAATGTTCAGCGTCTTCAGACAGCTGCGGTTGACAAATTTGCCGATGGCTCTAGCTCCTCGATCCCCTATGAGATTGTGTGAGAAGTCGAGCTCCAGCAGGGATGGATGATCGAGCAGGTGGTTCACCAGCATGCGGCACTTCTCATCTTCCATGCTGCTACGATGAATTCGGAGAACCTGTAAGGCAAGACACAATGATCAAACAGAATAAATACAACAGCTTAAATTAATATTAAGCAAATTAACCATTTGGTAGTGCTGAAATCATTCAGCCAGTCAGTTAGGAGTTGAAGTGCGAAGTAGGGCATAAAGGGAGACATAATTTGAGTACATTTTCAAGATAGGAACCCAAGGCAGAAGGTCCTGCACTAACGAGAGTACATTTTTGTATCAAAGTAGGTTTGCAAATCTCGCCCACTGAGGCATGAAGGGATATATAAAGAAAGATTTTTACTGTAATATACAGAGTCAGCCAAAAAGAATTATTCACACTACACATAAATGTCTGGAAGATATTGGCCACCACTTGTAAATTTAGAGGCCAAAGGCAACTTGTATTAATCCCGTGATGTCTGAATAAATTTAGTATAAAAATATTTATACAAATTTTTCATTTCCTGAAGTGTGTATAAATTTTTTGGCTGAGAAAATATAACAAAATCACAAATATAATATTGAATTCCTATCTTACTCATGTTTGAATATGCATATCTGATTATATGGATATGATTCTGAATATGAGCTGTATGTGCAGCAATTGCAATAAAACAGTCATCTTTGTTCCAGGGTTCTTTACTGAGGATTTTGGAGGCAGACTTCGGCCTGATTTTGTACCATTTTTGGGGACTTTATCACTACATTAGCATGAAGAGAACACAGTACAGAGTGAGTCTACGCCTACTGAGATCTGATTACGAAAAGAGAGCTCTGGATGATCCAATTTCCTTCCAATTACATTACGTCCCGTGTGCTTCTGCAACATAGACATATTAAAAAGCTGGAAAGGCAATAGTTTGCATTACAGAAGCCACCAGTCCAGAGGCTCATACTATTCCGAAGTAAGCATCCTCTGTAGAGATGCATTGATTTTGTTTAGTTTTATAGCTCTATTCAAAAAATTGTGGAGGAGGCAGAGGACACCACAATAGCTGGCCTCATGTTGCTATGTATAGAATGATATCACCAGCTGTCTGTGTCTCTAACACCTGTACTGTTTACAGTTTCCGTATGGTGTCACAGCCTGAATGTACATTAGTGTGAGATGTAAATTAGGCCTACACTAAAATAAACCAATGAAATGACAGGTGAAGAAAATGGATAGAAGCTCAAACAGAATGATGTATTTAAACCTTCAAGGATTTGCATGATTTCACAGCCTCAGCCAATGATTGACAATCACGGAGTGTAAACTGAAACAGATGCCACTCAAAGTTCATTCCGCAGTTTTTTACACCATAAACCAACTGCAGCTCTTCCAGGTTGATCAGTTTGTCCAGCAGAATTCGGAAGTCAAAGTGATCCATTGAGGACCCTTCAGTGTACAAATCGCTGACCGAATCCTCGCTGTCACTCTCCTCAAACGTTGGCGGCTCCTTAACTGGAGGCAGGAGCTGAGAGATCCTCAGCCGCTTCACATAATCTCTGCACAGTGGCACAAGCTCCAGCACTGATGTGCTGTCAGTCACATCTGGGACGAAATGTTCGATGATGTTCTCTAGATGGCGTTCAAAGAACATGCGCTTCCAGCTGTTGCCATATTCTGAGGCATCGCACACTCTCCAGCGGCTCTGACAGCAACGCTTCCAGTAGCCCTCATCGCTGATCAGGTTTGCTGTTATGGCCAGAGGCAGAGCTGGAGGCAGCTTATCCAGGACAAAAGACTTATGTTTGGGCAGGAGTTCCTCAACAATAGGATTATCTGTAATTAATTAGAGCATAAGCACAAATCATTGCTAGATAGGTTTTACCACCATAACAGCCCTACTAAAGGTTTTATAAATATATATTTGTCCAAAAGTATGTGGACACCTGAGTATTGAACATTCCATTTCAAAAGAATGTGCATTAATATTCAATATTGTTCTCCCTTTGCTGATACAATAACCTCCACTCTTCTGAGAGAGCTTTCCACTAGATTTTGGAGTATGGCTGTGGGGATTTGCCCATTCAGCCACAAGAGCGCAAGAGACTGGGCAGGAAGGCCTAGAGGGAATTTGGTGTTTCAATTGATTCAAAGGTGTTCAGAGAGGTTAAGGTCAGGGCTCTGTGCAGGCCACTGAAGTTGTTTCACTCCAACCTTGGAAACTATGTCTTTGTGGACCTCACTTTGTGTCATGCGGAAACAACCCCTTAGTTCCAGTGAAGGGAACTACAGCATATGAAGAATTCTATATATTTGTGTGTTTCCTTTATGAAAGCAGTTTGGTAAAGATGTGATAGTCAGTTGTCAACCTACATTTGTCCATATAGTGTATGTTATTAGGTTGGATTAAATTAACTTCAGCTTAGTGTTCCAATAAACAAGTAAGCTCACCATCATGTGACATTTGAACTAATATTGATTTCTCAGTGGTCGTCCCAATGTTTGTCTCAATGGCTGTACAAGCCTAGCATCAGTGATTCTGTTTGCATGACTGATAAAATGAAAGGAAAATAATAAAAAAAATATTGATGAAAATATTACTTTATCTATACCGCTTTATCCATCTGGATCGCGGGGAAGCTGGAGCCAATCCCAGCATCTTCGGGCGAGAGGCGGG
>JAQQZR010000020.1:9728742-9764494 GCA_030068235.1 Notoglanidium macrostoma | reverse complement strand
AGAGGTTATCACTGTAGTGACATAGTGCAACAGAAGATTGAGCAGCATTCATCTGGCAATGACACAGCAATCCACTCCTGCCATGCACTTACTAATCTATTTCTTTAAGGGTATATACACAGCAGAAATTCCTTTGTTGTTGTTTAAATCACAGTGGTTCATCAGAGTGTTAAGAACTGAGCTATGTGTGGTGCTGTACCTCATTATCTGTCACCGTCCACTGGCCTTCTCTCTGCTTAAACATGCAGTGGTTTCTGGAGATCATCAGTGGACAACTCACTGACAAAATCTGATGGGTGACATTCAGGCCACGCCCGATGGTAACCTTACACAAAGCAGAACCCATTTTAAAGAGGAATAAACGAATAAAAAAAAGTTACAATCATAAACGTGCACAGACACGGGTTGCTAACTTCAGGGTGCCATAAAACTAGCTAATAATGAGCTAACGGCTAGCTGTGCATCAACTTCATCGGCTAACTCTTAGCTTGGATCCGTTTTCGTTAGTTAGCCGTAATAGGTGACTCGAAAATAGTTCTTATAAATGAAGTCCGTTCAATTAGTAAACATAGTATTAAACTGGTGGCTACACAGCTAACTTCGACTCCAGTTAGCATGCTAGCTAGCAGTCAGTTACCTCAGTGTTTTCGACGAGTCGCAGCCAGCCGCTGTCTTTCCCAACTCGTTTCAAACACCATATTTTACCATTCTGCGTGGTGTTTTCTTCTCCTTCCTCAGGCGATAAGGAAGAGACTATCTTTGCAACCTCTTCCATAATTACAACGCCATAAAATATAATTAAATGGCCTTTTTTTTTTTTTAAGTTAGCATTTTTCTTTCCATTCCCAGTTACAGATTGAACTCTGGCGCCGCTCTGGCGGAGAAAAAGAGCAAAAATAAACCCCAAGGAAAACAACAAGCAGCGTGAAGGCAGCTACAACAGAGTACTGAGACAGCGAGCTGGGACAAAATATAACAAAAGTAGTGTCACATTCAGAAAGAGTCCAGCAGAGAGCAGTACAGAGCTAATCTGTCGTGAGACAACGTTGAAAACATGTCAAAACCACGTATTTTGTATTAAAGCTCATTTGTGCCAAAAACTTAGGTGTGGTTGTCTGCTAATTTATATTATAAAGAGGGCTTAAACTGGTTTTGTTTAGATGAACACAATGACAGTACTATGGCCTAAATATTTTAATGGAAAAAAAAAATCATGCATTCATCTTCAGTAAATGCTTTATTTTGGTCATGGTTGATCTAGATCCTTTCTTGAGAACACTGCGCACGAGGGAATGGCATCCTGAATGGGATACTTGTCTAGCACAGGTACCATGCACACACATTCACACACTCATTCTAACCTACTATTGATTAGCCAGTCCACCTACTGAGGAAACACAGGAAGAACATGAACAGGCACCGCACAGACACAGCATAGGATTGTACCAAGAACCCTGGAGCTGTGAGGCAGCAATGCTACACACTGCTACCCCAAATGAATACTTACTGATGGTCATTAAGGTCTCTTCCTGTATCTGCATTTCCTGTGGTTTCCTCCAAAAGCTAGTTTGTGGATTCTTCTTCTTCTTCATCTTCATCTTTCTTCCTGCTTCTATGTGGGGTTGATGTGGATATGTTGGGCAAGGTGAGGTAGACTCTGGACAGGTCTCCAGTCTATCGTGGGGCTAACCCAGACAGTCATTCACACTCACAGTCACACTTATGGGCAATTTAGAGTATCCAGTTAGCCTAATCCACATGTCTTTGAATTGTGTGAGGAAACCAGAGGAAACTCACACAGGCATGGGAAAAACATGCTAAATCCATACAGACAGGCCACCAGTCACCTGTGCTAACCACTGCACCACTGTGCTGCTCCAAAAGCCAATATGAGGATTGGTGATGCTAAATTTCTCCTACGTATGACTGAGTTGTGAATATGTGCATGTATGTAAAAAACTGGACCCCATCATGTATTCCCACCTTACACCCATGGTTCCTGGGACATCTATTGCCCTCACCAGGATAAGGATGAATAAACAGCAAAGGATGGTGGTAATTAATTAGATAGCCATCAAATAAACATTGGTAGTGTTGAGAGTTAAGTATATCAACAGTAAAGTGAGAGGACATAGCACTCTTTACTTTTCCAATACTGATACTATAACATTGAGTATCAGCCAATATTGATATCAAGCTGATATATTTTTCTGTAAAAAGCTATAAAACGTATAATGATTTTAAAGGCTGAAACACTTCAAAAGCACAGAGAAAAAAAAATAATGGCAAAATACAATTTATAAAAACCAGACCTTTCACACAAAAAGCACTTGCACGACAAATGTAATAGAGTATAAATATAATAATAAAAAAGCAATCCTAACAAATAATACAATAAGTTCCAAAAATTCTTTTCCATACCCAATTTCCAAGGATCAAATTCATTCAATTTTTTCTCTGATATTCAATTCACCTTTTTTTGTGCACATATTGACCTGATACCGTTCCTTGGTGTTGGATTGGTGCCATCTCTACTGAGAGCTTGTTACTAGCACTAAACCACTAGATGGAGTCAGCGAGTTGAGGCTGAAATTGTTGCCTCAGTGCCCTGTGTATGCTTTTCCTTTAATAATTCTCTATTTAGGGATATACTGATCTCTCTACATGTTTGTAGTGTGCTTTTTGGCTGGAGTACCTGAATCAGTAATACCTTCTGAATTCCAGAAGTTGTGTTTTTACACAGGTAATACAGAGTACAGTGGCTGAGAGTGAAGTAAAGGTGCAGACAAACATTTCAAGAGCTCTGCATAACTGAGGATTATATGGGAGGTTGGCTAAAAAGAAATCATTACTCAAAGCTAGGAACCATTGCATAAAGTTCGTAAGACCTTAAAGCTGTTGTTCCATGAAAACATGTTTCTACCACTTACTAGTCTGAAGAGGTCAAAAACTTATGCAAGCTGCATCTTTCAGTTTTTAAAGGTTATTTTAATGATTTTCTGGCAAATAATGGCTTTTGACTCTTTTTTTTAAATTTACTTTAAGAGCATATTGGTTTGCAATAAAAATGCTGGCTGGAACAACCTGTGTAAGTGTAATTTGTAATCCAGAAGAATCTGATAGAGTTGAATACTTTTATAAAGAACAAGTTAAAGGTTTTAGCATCTTAGCTGAGCAACGGAAACTTGGCTCACTTTAGTGATGTAGACTCCTGACATCACTTGTTCCACATAAGCAGGATTTTGGTGCCAAAACAAAAACATTTTTGGTTGCGGAGTTCAAGAGAGCACAATACTTTCTAGGTGGGAAGGATTGTGTTAGTCTTTGAGTGACTCTAGTCAATCATAGCTCTCTATATATGGAAGACCACACTAAGAGCTTTCCTTTGACTGTGTTCAGCTGTCACAACATTGCATGAGCAGAAGTTTGAAAAGATACCATGGTAGAACTGCAAATGTCTCGCAGGAAGCATGTAACCCTCACCTTCCCCACTTGGTAGCCATCATGTGATGGGGACAGATAGTGGATGACTATTTGCAATGATAAAGAAATGAAGAACAAAAATGAAAATTTGGACTGAATACTATTCTTAATGCAGTGATATATGGGTTATGAGTACCCATGATAAAGCTAATGGGTAGATTTTTTTTTTCCAGTAATGTATACAGATGTATTGAGTGTTTTAAGTTCAATGTTGCCATATAAAGTTAAGACTGCCATCAGGAAGTGGTTTGGGGTTCACAGTTTGAAAAAAAGAAAACAATTATACCCAAAGTGAGACAGAGAACATTCAGTTGCCTTAAGATAAGCATGCGAGTCTGGAGTTGAGACTGTTTCTCACTATTCACTACCCTGTACCTGATTTATTATTGTGCTGTTAAGGTAATGAAGCCAAAGTTGCTTTGGGCTGAATGTTTGTGCCAATGCAGTCCTGCAGTGAATTACAAAGAGCATTACAAAACTTATATGTTTCACCTTTTAACCAACAAGTCGCCTCCACAGTATTTCCTGTGTTATCTCTTTTCCTCTCTGATTCTCTCTCTCTGTCTTTCTCAGGTGTCAAAGCAAAAGGCTTTGTGGCTTTCGTAACATTTACATGCAAACTCTGCACTGAATAATCTTTGCATTACACAATAGTGGTAATTGAAACTCTCTGATGAACCCAAAGAAGCCCATGACGTGAAACATCATTTGATGAAGTAAAATATGTAGGCACGTTTCATGTCATGCTGTAAATGCTAAAGCTCTTTATATTCACATTTCCTACACATCCATGTTTGTGTATAGTCACATTCTCAAAACCAAAGTGATGCGTGACTTGCTCCTGTACTGTACTTTGATTCAGCATGTATTTATTTTGCAGATGGTTTTCTACAAATCATGACACAATCCAATCCAAGCTGAGCAGATGAGAGTTAAAAACCTTCCTCAAGGATCTGTCTATCAAAGTCCTAGGATGATTTTCTGTTCACCAGCGCTGTATTGTAAGCACTAAGCCACAGTGTTTCTCTGTGCCATATTGTGAATTTGGCTGTTTTTGGATTTCAGGAAATGAGGAGTGTAACACAATGCCACTATCTGTATCTGTTTAGTGCTCCATATATTTATATCTATATTTTCATTTGGATTTAAACCCAAAGTGGGAATGGTCTATACCAGAGGATTTTTTAAAATATGAATATGGAGAAATAGTAGTAGGGTTCCCATTGAAATAGATGGAAAACACTGGAAAAACCCAAAAGTAGAAAAGCTAGCCATGACAACATGGACTGTGTATTCTGGCTCTGACAGTTTCTTAATCTCTCTTTTAAAAAAAAATAGGTTTTTAATTTTAAAGTCTAGTTTGGTGTGCACCTTGTGGTATTTTCTATTTATTTGAGTTAGTTTCCAAAAAACAAGTAGCCTAATGTAAAGTACCAGGGCTCTGACCTGGCAGCTATTAAAGATGAATGAATAGTAGATGGTTAATGAACACGGTGCTTCTTTGTCCTGAGAGCTTCATATTTGATCCCTTGCTCACACCTGCAAGCTTCATATCTAACCACTTGCCCATATGAAAGGAAAAACCTCTCACTTGCATGAGATTTTCTTTTGTGCTATGCACATCAGATTCCCTGTGGTAGGTCAGAATCAGAATCAAAATTAGGCTTTAATTATTTTTATACATTCAAGGAATTTATATTTGCTTATGCAGGAGCTCACAACATACATAAGTAACAATAAATATTACACACTAGGGTTAGCAGACATCCCTACCTGAGTTTAACTGCACATACCCATACACACCCACTAACACCCACACACACCCAAACAAACACCCTCACTCACACACACACACACACACACACACACACACACACACACACATGTACACACACTGGAACTGTAAACCTTGCACATGCATATGGTGGTGAGAACTGTTTAAGGTGCTGAGGGCAGTAGGTGGATTAGAGGGAGTAGGGTAGATTACATTGAGATAAATATGAAGGAAATCAAATGAAACAGGAAAAAAGAATGTAAAAGTAAAGTATAGAAGATGTGGAGTTTTGGGCAATTCAGTGTTCAGTTGATAATGAGTGTGATGGAATGCAGGAAGAAGCCTTTTTTTGCACCCTGCCTGTTTTATTTTCTACTGAAGCGCCTGCATGAGGGTGTCATGAGTGTCATGGGTCAGCAATGATTTTCAACAAACATTACGGTATCATGCTCTGTAATCAAAACCAGTAGCAAAGTTGAGGTAGATTGTGATTTGTTTCCTTTGGTGCATTATTGAATTGGTTGTATATGTGTTTATCCAATTATTACCAAAATCTTACCAATTAATTTGAACATGTAAATATGTTAGATATTATTGAGACTACACGGTTTCAAGAGTGGGTTTTGGACACTTCTTTGGCTGGCACTGTTTCCATGGTGTCAGTGCTGTGAGAATGCTCAGCTCTTACGCAATGGTTACACAACGTTGCTACACGTGGTATAGACCATACGGGCCATTGAAAACTTTCTAAATCTCTTTATTGTAGATTTCACTTTATTTAGGCTGTCCATGTCCATAATAGGCATTCACATCCAAACCTGGGCCATTAATGTCTCACACTGCACCAATTTGCTTTTTTGCTTTGTCTCCAGTCAAAGATCATTAATGGCCTGTGAAGGTGAAGCACGCACTGAAGCATTACTATATAATTACCAACTCATGGATGACAAATGTTCCAGTGCATTATGCAATAGTCAGTGAGGAGGCCAAGATACGTAGCAATTTTTCAAAATGGACTGAGAAATGGGGTATTAACAAACCATGCTCATTGTATAGATCATATCCTTGCGTCTATTCTGAGAGGTGACGCTTTTCACAGGAACTTGCAAATCGCACTCTCACTGAAGTACCAACATGCTGAAACCATGTACAACATTAATGAACTCTGTACTAGTTAAACTATTTTCAGAAGGATGCAAAAAAAAGGCAACTACATTTACACTACAGCTGTCTGTTGGTAGCAATGCTCATAGCTGAGAAGGAGGAAATGAGAAGGTGGCACATGTTCAACAAGTAGACTGAATTCAGAGAAAAACCAAATCAGCCCATGTGATCGCCGCTGACTTCCTCTGTGGAGAGCTCTGAAGTAGAACATGCTGTACTCATAGAGTCTTTGTCTCTGTTATGCAATTCCCTTATAGAAATGGAACTGTGCATATATGAGCTACAGAGCTTCAGGCCTCAGTAATGTTATTATACAGTAATGTTAAAAGTACATAATGAAGCTTGCACAAAAGAGTGTCATATTATATCTTCTGAAGCGAAAATTCATAGAACATGAAGTTTATTGTAGTGAAGGAAAGTGACATATTAACAAATAAAATACATACATACACAAATAAACATATTTCTAATGTACAAGTGTCATCATGAAAGTGCCAGAGGCTGATGCAGAAAACTACAAATAGACTATTTAGTCCAAAAGTCAGGAATAGTATGGTTAAAACAAAATATACACAAATTTGTGCAAATGCATTCAATCAGCTAGGATATAATTGGTGTTGATGTTTGCTTCTTTAGTTTTGAACCTGAGCCACAAATCTAACAGTATATCTGGCCCAGTTTCTTTTCTACAAACATGCTCAAATCTTTACAGATTTTTTCTCCAAATATGATTATATAAGTTTTAGATAATTGTTTTTTTTTAAACAGCAGAAATAATATGTGCTCATCTGCAAAATTCCACTTTTAAACTTTGGGAGGCGGGGCCTAGGGGAAAAAATGATACCAAATTAAGTTAAGGAAAATAGTGATTTGTGTTTCAAGATGGCTGCCCCCATAGCATTACAGTGTTCGGATACACAGTAAAGTTTTGTTCATTTATCCTGATTATAGATTGTCCTAAACTACATTGGTAAGTCTGCAGGACATTAGCGAAGTCATGTGATTTGAAGCAGCTATTTATTTTTGGTGAGATAGACTTCTCTTACTTGTTAGCATTATTAGCCTTGTAGCTCCAGTGCAAAAGTAAATAATTGTTTTTTTGCGAAACCATTCCTTTAATAAATTGTTCTATTTACATATTACATATTTACATAAATATAGCTTCACACTGGTGATATTATTTTACATTAGCATATTAAATAGCTTTTAGAAACAGGAAAATGACACTGCTTTGCAGGCAATGCCTCAGCCTAACAAGTGCATTGGGAAAACAACAAAAAGCTAAGTATTAATTTACACATATGACTCCTTTGCATAAGAGAGCTCCTCGAATACAGGCTGACTGCACCGGCGATTGAGTTTTTCAATCCTGGTGCAGCTTATCGACTCAGACATGGCTCTTGGCCTAAATGAGCTCTGCTGAGGTGCAACTGTACCATCATTTGAGAAGTTAAAATTGTCCAAAATTTGGCTAACTGGACTAGAGTCCAGGATGTAGTCGTTCATAGAGATGGGACGAGATCTTTGGCCCATCTCTCTTGCATTATGGACAGTCATGGAACGGTATTCCGGAGGTGACTGCAGGACTCCTGAATTTAGAGCCTGTTGATAGGATGGTGGACAGCCAGGGTCACGGCGGTCCACATGTGCAAAGACCTCTATGGCAGAGAGCGGCCTTTGACGCCTCACCGGCTCTTCCGGAACCTCTGCCTCATTCTGAGAGTCCTCCTGCAATGTTCCACAGGGAAAAGTGCCCTCTTTTTGTCCCTCTGTTTTCTTGCCACTTGCTCTGTTAATGGAGAAACTTCCCAGGCTTTTGGCTCTCTTAAATGGAAAAGGACGCCTCATATTTGTGTCCATTTTAGATTTTACATTAAGAGACATGTGTCTCTCGGGTTGTGTTTTCCGAGGGCTGGATGGAGAGGGCAAAGGAGAGCTGGCAAACACTGAATTCTCAGAGATGTTTGAGTTAGTGCTTTCCAGAGAACAAGATGAGGAGCAGGATAAGGTTTTGGTGATAACCGGTACTTCAAGATTTAGACTGCCAGTCGTTTTTCTCAGTAAAGGTTGCGACCGTCTCCTCTGTGCTTGTAGGAACGAGTCATCAGAATTTTGCTTCTTAAGCGTCTGTTCTTCATACTCTTTAGCAGAAGAACAGTCATCGTGACTCCGTGCCAGAAATCGGAGGTCCTTCACCCCAACCGAGGAAAAGATGGTAGGCTCAGAGCTGCGCCGGTCAAAGGGCTTGGTGAAAGTCTCGAAAATGTCTTCTGAGGAGTGGGAATGATTGCCTGAATACTGGATTTGGATGTGAGGACATGCTTGCTGTGTGTGTCCTGTCGCCTCTCCACTCTCTCCATCAGTGCTGTCATATGCTGAGTCGTGCTGGTGTGAAGACACGGTATCTGCATAAAATCAAAGTTGTGTTATGACTATGAGGATTCATTGCATATTCTTGAATATGTCTCAAGTCAAATCACAGTAAGTCATTTAGGGATTGGATCTGATTCATATACGTTTCAAATGGATTTTAATCTTGTAAGACCTTGAAGGATTTTAGTGCCTCTTAGTGACATGAATTCATAAAGCATACTTTAAATGCAAAAAAATCATGGAAGATTAAGAATAAAAGAGCTGGAAACTGTCAGAATTTGGCTCTGCATGGTATATGATTTTATAAGAAAGTTGGTTCATGAGGTGGTTCACAAGCACAAGTTTTATTAGCTTGGTTTTCTGTACCTGAGTTATGTCCCAGCTCTTCTTCGGGGTCTCCAAGCAAAGTCAGGGTCTTTTCTCCAAAGATTTCACAACAATTTTCAATCAGGAACTGGGTTAAGCTTGTCACCTAAAAGGCAAAATGACAATCATGATGTCAAGGATAGAAATCTAGCACAGCCTATCAGTGTAGCCTAATTGTACATGGTTAGTGGTGTTGAAGTTTTGGGGAGTTTCCCTGCAGATCTGAAGTAAACACCATGCAAGCACGATGCGTTTTTTTTTTAAAGTTAAATTCAGTTTTATTGTACATAGTATATAGATAAAATTACTGACAATGCATCAGCCCCCCTCCGTCTTGTCCACCAAATGAATAGGACTGCTGCTAACTTATAAGGTAGTTGTGACTCATAAAGTGTCCAATAAAAAGTTTTAACACCCTGCATTAACAGTTTTGTCAGACTTTTAGTAGTGCGATCTAAAATTGGAAAATTATATATTTTATCTGAAATAATGTGGATCTAAATGAAAAATGCTTATTCCGCCACAATAATTAAAAACTTGTAACTACAATGGATACAGGTCTAGGTGCTCAAAAACATTTGTCTGGAAGTGTGATTGTCTTGTTTCTTCTGAATATTTCTACTGCAGTACTGTAAAAATAGTCCTAAGCCACTAGTTATAGGTATGTCTGATATAGATTTTGTACAGCTATGATTATTTTTCTGTCACCGTGAAAATCCATTTTGGGCATCTGTATTTTCTTTTTCTTTTTTCCTCTGTGTTTGTTTTTTGAACCATTTTTGCTCATGCAACTCACACTCACACTTGAGCAAACAAAAATATTTGCCTTGTAAAAACTAGAATGCTGCGGTTTGTCATGCATCGATAAACCACACTTTGATCTTTTATGGGCTTTATGAGTAAGATTGAAATAACAGGTGTCTAACCTTTTCGACTGTGCTCATGTCCAGAAGCTGGCTGCTGTGCTGTAGCAGAGTTGGAGCAATGCAGACAGACAAGTTTTTGGGATCCATTTTGTTCTTTTCTGATCGCTGGATAATGTGGCATAGCAAACATAGCAGGTACTGCAGCAGGCTGCTGTTGACTTCAGGGAGTTTGGAAACAATCCTAAACACAGAGAGAAGGGACCAGACAAAAAAGAGGAAGGATAATAAATCAGTTTGGTACTCTTTTTTTTTTTTTTACCTGGCTCTGTCTCATTCTAGTCCAAAAGCAGAAGTGGTGTCCTGCCATTTTAACAAGCTGACATTTTGACATTCAGTTGTTCCTTATTTAAAGGAGAAAAGTCCACTGAAAGCCCCAATTTCTCTTCCTCTTTCTGTTTTGAGCCAGTGAAGTTAGGTGCTTTCTTGAAATAAAAAACACCTAACTGTCCCTCAGCCTTGCTCTTTCTTTCATTTTATTCCATGCTTACCTTCTCAGTTCAGCATGTTTCTCCTCTATCTCCTTTTTCTCCAGTGCCTCCATCCACTCAGCATAGCGCTCGGTTACCAGCAGACTTCCTGGAAGTTCCCTCAGGAAAGTCTGCCAATAGAGTGACATCAGTATCATTTACTGACTCCTGTCTTCTGCTATACTTTTGTCATCGTCTTGGAAATGAGTCTATCATGCCATGTCATCAAATATCAAGCTTCCAGGATCACAGTACAACACATATGAAAATATATTCAGTTAGTCATTACACACAACTACAGTAGCGTAAGATCCTGGAGACTTGATACTTTCCCCCATGTATATACTGGGATATGGATGGGATGATCGTTTCAATGCATATGGTTGTATAAATGGTTGAATAAATGGTTATATGCTGCAATAGTGACAGCATGTTTACCTTTAACAATCCAACCAGCAGAGTCACAGGCAGTGCTTCCAAGTCCACCTCAACCCCAGAGTTGAGTTGATCACGGACAGCGCTCAGGTTCTTGCTGTTACACGCTGTCCGGAAAACTCCCTCTGTATCGGGACCTTTCTTCCACAACAGCACAAGAAGCTCCTGAATGGACACAGATGAAGATGAAGTTAACATAAGAAGAAATCATATGGCTTTTTATTCCATATTGTTGTGTTTTGTTATTCCTTACATTTAATATTCCTACAAAAAGTGATACTAACAACCCCATGAAAGATTAAAAAGACCATGTCAGAAGATATACTTGGCAGCTTTTCATCTCTGAGCATTTTGAGATGTTTAAACCGAGGTGGAGATGTTAACATGAGATTTTCTACAGTTGAAAACACCACTCTCGGTCTATCTGATTGAACATTTCCTATTGATTAGATCTTAGGTGAAGCTTGTGCACGCGTGTGAGAAGAGCAGCTTAGTTATAACAATGTCATGCCAGTTTTCTGCAGACTTTTCTAATGTCATTTCTGAGTTCTGTGTGAGTCACTGATTTAATTCTAGTTTAGGAGAAAGATCTTTAATCGTCCTGAGAACAGATCTTATTTGCGGTGTTATACAGGAGGAAATGTAGTAAGATTACATGAAACGAATACCACTAAGTAGAAGATTGGTGAAAGATATCGTAATAATTTGATACCTGATGAAAGTTAATATATTGAACGCTCGGTCAAAATAAGGTAAAACTTGGATGTATGCATGAATGAAAAGTGAGGAACTAAAAGAGAGAAGTGACTAGTTCTTTATTGCCTGTGTGCTGCACAGAGCTGAAAAGTGTTGGCACGATTTTAGAAAGACATTTTGAACAAAGTCTGCAAGGCAAATCATGGGTATTTATTATCATTTCTATTGAACACTTTTATAAGGTAAGCGTTGACAAGAATATACTTGTTCGTCAAAGTTTCATAACTTCAAATGTAACTATAACGCTTAAGAACTACTATGTGTTGTTAATTAATAATTTCCAATAATATAATTATCGGTTAATTTTAGGAATCGGTCTTAAAGGAATAAAACACTTTGGGATATGCTGTTATATATAATTAATCAATTATGGGGTGGGAACTCATCACATCACCTAAATGGGTTAATTGCATAAATAAATAAATAATAGTATAGCTTAGTGTAGTAAGGAAAGATGGACTACAGTATAGTAAGATGAAGAATTAAGAATAATAGTAACGTGCTTGCACATACAGTTTACTTATTACAGAGAAGAAGAAGAGAGACGTACAGCAATGGGTTTGGGGATTTTAGCATCTGCATGGAGAGGCTGGCCAAACAGCAGGCTCGTCTTATGTCCTGGCCGTGTGGGTATGCCTGTGTGTGTGTCTCTTCTCTTCAGCTTGGAGAACAGGCTCCTCTTTACATCAGGTTCTGCAAAGGACAAAAATAAATCAGCATATGATGGTGAGTCAGAGTGAAAGGGGGAGTTGGTATCATTCTTCCACAGAACTGAGACTATAGTGTGTACTTCAGTTTACACGACAATGGGCACACATGAGTTAGAGCTTCAGGTATAAAGTCACAAAGTCATACACTTGTACCCTTACTTCTCTCTCTCTCTCTCTCTCTCTATCATCTTTTTCTCCCACTCTCCCCTACTCACTCCTTTTTTTGATTCTCTCCCACTCAGTTTCACTGGCACATTCTGGAGGGCCCCTAACCACACTTGTGGTCACAAACCGCCTTTTTGTTTCAAGTTTGAACTCACCAATCGCCGGCTCCATCTTGCACTGCGGGGAGGAGACGTTGCTCTTGCTGTTGCCATGGAGAGCCTGGGAAACAGTGAGAAGTGAGTGTGTGGTAATACAGAGTACACAATTTAACTGCATACACACCCTCATAACCACATCGATGTTGTGTTACATTCCCACCACGCCTGTCTTGTTTTTTTTTTCAAATGAACAAAAACAGTGCTTTGAATTAATGCTATATTTTAACAATGTGCTGAAAAAGCAATACTCACATTAGCTTGCAGGTCAATGACACTGTCCTCCATTCCTCCTCCACTCAGAGCTTTATTCTGCAACACAGCACACAAGGACAGAGCACACAGAATTAAACCCATGAACACTTCATTCAGAACTTAAAATCCAAGTAAAAATCCACAAACAATTAATTAAAGCTTAAAATGAAAGTTCATAGACATTTAAGGAGCACATGGATAGGTGCACTTACTGTGGTGGTGCTGCTCAAGACCTTCATGAGGACACTTGGAGGTGGTGAAATCGTAGCGGTTCTCTTCCTAGCCTCTGTAATTTTCCTGTTGTTGTACATAGTGTGGTTAGTGGTTTTATATCAACAACTCGTTTCAGCTTTCTTCCAAGCAAAACACAGAATCTTTATGATGTTCCCGTTATCAAAGACAACATCTTTTGGCTGTAAAGCAAGTGATTCAGCTTCATAGTCAATCACACAAACTCTATCACAAGCCCACATGCTCTGTTGTCAAAAATGACAAGGGACAATTTAAAATATTCACATTGTAACAAGCATGATATGTCCGGTAGGATGTTATACTACAGTAAAACTGGGATAAATGCTAAAGGTAAAGACTTAATGACATTTAGTAAATGCTGTGACCTTTATCAATAGTAACTTTCATGTACAGCTTTAGCATAAAAGGAAATGTGCATATTGTAGTTTATAATTTATGTTACTATTTTGTCAGTGACAATAATGAAAAACATCTCATATAAAAATGAATAAAAAGTAAAAAGGCAAGCTAAGCTGTACACCGGTATCTACTCTAGCATGTTTCAGGGAAACATTAAAATGGGCTACCTCATACCATAAAATACCACAATAACAATGTCAAACAAATGAAAGTCAACAAATACTTATATAAATTGATCAGAAAACACTTAATCGTATGTACTAGTGTTAAACTTAAGAGACAATTAATGGAATAAATCCTAAGGTTATAAATCCTTAATTAAATGTAATCCCTTAAACAAAACAATGCAAAATTTTTTAAGTATTGTTAATTTTACAAACTTGTATGGTTAGTGAACTGATTAGTGTGCCACATTGCATTCTTATTGAGTTTGTATAAGTAACTTTATGCATGACTTGCTAATAAATATAGTACTAATAAACAGAATAATAATATAGTATCAGAGAGAGGCACATACCTGTGAACAGTATCTAACCAGCGTTCTTTAACTTCAGATGAACTGCAGGTAAAATAACAGCATGGTTTGAGTTACTGATCCACGCAGCTCATACATGCTACACTGAAGCACAAATTGCACCCACTGATGGACTGGCTGTACACGTGCGGCCTCTTTGTAATGAGAGGAAAATGCATCAACCATAGGGACAGGAAGCAGCGTCATGGTAACATTGCCACTTCCTCTTTTCGCACTTACACTGTGTCGTCGAGTGGAAATTCTCCAAGTTCCGTGGCCAAGCACCTGACTAGGTGTTAGACATTGATACTGGGACAGCAGGAAGTGCATGCACATGTACAGATGGTGAGATGAGTGTAAATTGTCAACTTTGGTACTTTGAAACATGAAAATGAAGGGTCATGTGAGATTAAACATGTTTCACCGCATAGAGGTCTACAAACACATCAGCGTACCATGTTAGTTTACAAACACTCCTACTCATCATACTAGTGGTGCTGTCTGTCTATCTGTCTGTCTATTTGTCTGTCTGTCTCTATATCTGGGTTTATTCATTGGTATAAATATTCTATTGGCATTTATATGTCTAGATATGAAATATTAACACACTAAATTCATCAAGAAAATGTCTGAGCTCTGATTCCTGGCTGTAACATTCACATTGGTCACGTGGCAGGTTTCAGGAGGCGTGTGTGCGCTGACAGAACGTGTGAGATGTGTGTACACTGTGTTTTTGTTTTTTTGAAAGTTGCAACAGTGGGTCTTGTGGGATGCATATCATGTGCTAGATGTGTGTTGTGTTGTAAGTCATAAATGAAAGTAAGTTCCTTGGTGTATCATTTGTAAAATGTTTTTACAATTTCTACTACCATAAGTAGAGAAATATTTTATGAACACAATCCAACAATTCAAACCTCAGGCTCATTATACAAATCTGTACAATAATATTCTGACTATTTATTATATGGATGAAAAGAACTTTCTATTCCTGCACTTTCCATTAACAGACATTTTAGCCTTGATTTTGGACTTGAAAGTTTTTTTGAATTATAGGTTTGAATAAAACCAGTTCAATTCAAATGATCAGTGAAACAAGCTGATAATTATATGATACCTCAAATAATAAATGTAACTAGATGTGAGTTGCACTAATGTAATTAAATCCTGGGGGTCCATGGAACACAGCCATGGGGGCTGTGATTTTTTAAAATCACAATCCACATTATCAAAAAAGTCATTTTTACTTTTCAGTCTGTATAGTTAGTTTATTTGAAAGGTCGCTTCAATTGAAGGGGTTTAATCCAAACATCAATAATTAAAAAACAAAAGCTGGCCTATAAATAGTAAAAACTAAGACCTATAAAAACAAAACAGTGGTAATTTAACATGGGGTAAGTTCTCAGTTTTCTGATTACCAATATGCAGAATACAAAAAGATAACGGGACAGTTATAATAACTGGAACTGCTAATTGGTGTAACTAGTTTACTATTATGTCTGTATCGTATAGACGCAAAAAAGAAAATTACTGGGAAAATGTCAAAACTATGTACATTTGCAGAAGTATTTTGTTAGTATCTACCAAAAGTCCCTCTTTTCTTTTCTTATAGATGGCTGATTTCCTTCTATTAGTTTCTCTGTGACGTGGAATACCCCGTCACTGAGCATGTGAGCAGTCCAAATTTTATCTGTTACAAAAAACAGCTTTGCGGTGCTGGAGGAAATTTAGCTTCCCCTCAATTTACTTCCTTTTTTATTGGCTACATCTCTCCACACTGGTACATTATAAAGAGGCAGTTGCTCAAATGTGGAGGAGAAAAAAGGGACTGATATCAATATCAATACAAATGATAAGGCTAAGAACACATATTTACACTTATGAACATTGTACACACATGATGCCTTGTATACTGCTTTATACTGAGCAAGCTGACAAACCAATAGGCCATTCATTTCCTCTGCACATTCATGGCATTGATAGCGAAAATGCCAAGCAACATGGGGAAATATGACATTTGTGTAAAGATTCTCATAGTTTAATGCAATTTGGATTTAATGTGAAGTAATAAATACTGCCGACTGGCCCTAAAAAATTCCTCCCCCACCAACTTCTCTCTTCTCTGAACTTCAGTTCCCATTCAGTTTTTTACTTCCTATTCAGCTTTTACTATCCATTCAGCAACAGTCATACATGGTCAGTAGGCAGTAATTCACGAGACGTGACCCAAGAAATCTTAATTTTAGATCTCAGTAACACATTCAAAATATGGACACAATACTCTTAAAGGTGCAGTCATCAATTCTGGAGAAAGATTGTTGACATTTGAACTCAACAGACAAACAAATACACACCTCCCTTCAGTGCTTCATAAGAAGCTCTACCCACCAAATTCATGGACGCACATTGCCAACAACACTACACTAACAACACTAACAATGACACCACCATCTCCTGCATCCCCTTCCCCCTGCTCTGTGATTGGCTGAAATACGCCCCTGTTACTGATTGGCTGGAATAATGTTGTGTGGCTTGGTCCGAGCCTCTTTCTTTGTTTTCCCATTAACAGACCGTGTACGAGCACCGGATGTTTTTTCAGCGCACACACAGAAGAGACAGCTAGTGGACCACGAGGAGATATTTGCTGAATTTGACAACAGGTATATTGGATTAGAATTGATGACTGCACCTTTAAATAAGAAATCACAATCATGGTCGCCTGATCATTACACTCTTATGTGTTCCAACTACTAACTGTTGCTGCAAAGTTGGAAGCACACAATTGTATAGGGTGTCTTTGTATACTGTAGCATTACATTTTCCCTTCACTGGAACTAAGAGGCCCAGACCTGTTCCAGCATGACAATGCCCCTTGAGCTCAAAACGAGCTCCATGAGGACATGGTTTGTCAAGGTTAGAGTGGAAGAACTCGAGTGTCCTGCACAGAGCCCTGACCTCAACCCCACTGAACACCTTTTGGATGAACAGGAACACTGACTGCCCCCCAGACACCAATGCTTGACCTCATTAACTCTCAAATCCCCACATATGCTCCAAAATATAGTGGGAATCCTTCCCAGAAGAGTGGAGGATATTATAACAGCACATTGGGAATAAATCTATAATGGGATGTTCAACAAGCACGTATAGTGTTCACTAGTAGTGAAGGCCAGGTGTCCACATACTTCTGGCCATTAAGTGTATTTGGAAATATTGAGATGTGTTGGGTGTTTGTAGTCAGTTTCCCAGAAAGCTAAATTGTCAATACAATTTTACTTTTTGTTAAACTTTCTGCATGTCTTGGCAAAAAAAATGATGACCACGGTATTATCTTTTCAAGGATTTTTATAGCAACATAAAAATACAGTAATAAAATCTGATTTCGAGGTACAGTTTAGCTACAAAATTCCCCAAATATGTATGGTAGCATTCAGTTAAAAACAAATAAGTTCTTCAATGATTTCATATTGAAAATGTACAGAATTTCCCTTTTACAGAACTGAAAAAACAGCGACTCTAAATTCTGCTGGTTTGGTTTACATTAAGTAGGCCATGACTCTGAGTATAACAGTGATGTCACTTAAGGCATTTGCTTCTCTATGTGTACTGTACATTTAATAAATTTAAGTAGGCAGTGGGGAATACGTGGATTTTTGAGGTTGTGTCCCTAAAATTGTCCCCCAGTAGTGATTTTCATATATGGTCATTCCCACACTTCTGATAAACTCTATATTTCCTCCATGATTCCTGAAAATCCTAGTAGTAGTAGTAGTAGTAGTTGGTGTACGAGTAGCAGTAGGAGTAGGAGTAGGAATAGTAGTAGAAGTATGATAGGAGTGTAGAGACTAGTGGTAGTAGGAGGAGGAGTAAGAGTAGTAGAAGGAGTAGTAGTTGCTGATTTTAAGTTTGTAAAGTTTTTAAATTTTTTAAGTCCTCCAAAACTGATGTATCATAAAAAAGTTATACAACATTAGGAGTGACTTTAATAATACTCTGTTTATGGATCCACACTGCTATTTCTTTTTTCTTTCTTTTTTGTAGAACTAAATAACATGAAAAATGTTATTTCTTATACTGGTTCATTGTTTATGAGGTCTTCTAAATGTAATGGCAAATATCATGAGGTTTATGATGACGTGTGTGTGGATACGTGTGTCTGTGCGTGTGTGTGTGTGTGTGTGTGTGTGTGTGTCTATTTTTGTCTCTCTCAAACAGCTTGTTTCGGGGCACACAGCCTGCCAAACTTCAATTAAAGCCTGAGTCAGTTGTGAAGTGCGTAGGAGGACGTGGATTTCTCTGAAATTGTCCCCCAAAATGATGTGCTTCATTAAAAACAATTAACTTGAACTTCACAGAAACGGAAACTGGTTTTATTTAAACGGCATGAAATATTCCCATTTAGAAAATTCTGTAAAAGAAAGATTTAAAGATGTGTCAATTTGACTGAATACAATCCTGATCCTAATGATATTGGTGATGCTGTTTTAGACGCTGTGTGAATTGTTTGAGCATCATCCAGCTCACAGATTTACATTCTGTTTTTAAAATCCAAACTTTAGCAACTCACCTGAACGTCAGCAGACAGAGAGAGACAGACCAGGCCAGAACGATTGTCTTCTTTAGGTGGACTTGTCTGTTTTCATCCTCATGTCCTTCATCATCCTCACTTCTAAAGTCACAGACCCAAATCTGCTCCAGGTTAACTCTGTGTTTTAGTCTGTAGCTGCCTCTGGATCTGAGGAGGAAGCAATGATTAATAATATGTAAAAAAGAAAACACTTTGGAGTATGCTCCTTTAGAAAAACAACCCAAGTCTGGGTGTTGTAATGTAGCAAGTTGATTATTTTCCAATAACAGCACATTCTGAGATGATTTATTCCTTTAAAAAAGGAATAAATTCACTTATAAGAAAATATGATGACATCTGATTTATCTGTGTATAATTACATTTGATGTTGTGGAATCTCCACGAAACAAATTAGTTCCTATAAACCAGCTTCTCTTTTTTCTCTCTCTTGAAGATATTAATACAGAAAAAGAGAGAAACCGGAACACACACAGTCCTCTGTCCTGAAGACTTTCTATTGTCCGAAAACTTTCCAGCTTTACCTCTGATTGTTACATTTTAAACACTGATGCACTTTTGGACTTCTTCTATAAAAGATAAATAAATGTCTTCTCATAGAAAACGTCATCATATCAGCAATTGCACATTTTTAATCAGTTTATGTGGCATGTAATGAGGCTATACATGTCCGTTATACTAGTAACAATGTATTAAAACAAGCACATTAGTAAAACCTGTCACTTGGAGCTACAGTACTGTCAGAGCTGCTGGGGAAAAAATTATCAGTAAGATTTGCCAAGTCAGAATCCCCTGTACTGCATATTCAATCCTTTCTATATCTATATATGAGTACACTACAATGTGGCCAGTAAAAATGTTTTCCTGATTTTAATCTATACTGATTTTATCATCAATATTAATATACTGTGCAATGGCCTTGAAAGTGCCCTGGAGAGGCTTCTGGGATAAAGACAAGATAAAGGATACACAAATGTTGGTCTGGATGACATCATTTTACATTTGGTTGAAAGTCTTTGGCCATAGATACAGGACATGTTAAGTGTTATGTGTAAGTGCAAGTATATAATGGGTTAAACTCAGGGGTAGATAATGCCCAATAAATGATCAGTTGTATAAGAATTAGTGAAATGTTATATATAATCTTTCATAGTCTTTTTTTTTTATTTTATAAATAATAACATGTACGTATATGGCGGTACAGTGGTTAGCACTATCGCCTCATAGAAAGAAGGTTCTTTTGCTTGTGTTTTATACTGGTGTTCTGGTGCAGCACATGACACATTTTATATTTAACTTCTCAAGATTTTAGATACGATCTACTGCACCTGATATGTAATTACTGATAAGACAAGCTATACTAATTATAACAACACATGCAACACATGCACTTAGCAAACTGTTTCTCCAGTTTAAGTTAGTGTAAACTTTATACGTTTGTTATCTTTAAGCAAGCTGTGAATATTTAAATGACACCAAGCCTCAAACATACTGTGAAGTTATCATATTTTAAAATCAGCTGAGACAGAACAGATGAACAAAACCACAGTAGACTGAAGCGTAAGTACTGTTAGAGCTGATAATGCCACACAGATTAGCTTAGAAAAAGAGATAAAACGATGTGTTACACAACAATCACAAGAGACACGTTTAGGAATCTGAATCACATGTGCAACTCCTTGCATAGAACAGGTGCATGTGTGTACATATGAAGGAAATTGTGCATTGATTTGCATGAGACTGAATTGAGGTGGTGGAGTCTTTCATTTCTGGAAGAACTTCGTCACTTGTGGTCTTTTTAATTGACTGTATGTGTGAATCTATGCTGCAGACTTACTTGAGCTTAGCGATGACCAGTACATCACTGAAGAGGAATACATGTCTCTCCCTCGTCTTCAGTCCCTCAGTGAGCTGCACCGTGTCATCCAGGATGAGCTCCGAGTCCTCACTGCTCAGACCGAGCACAAACGGACATTGATCTATTACGATTGCAGGCACACACTCCTCCCTGCATGCCATGCACACCAGCACACACAATCATGCCCTGTTAATTAATACTAATGTTGTGACAATATTAATAATGACACAGCTTCAAGCAAAATTAGGTCAAGAGGCTGTAACACTTGACTTATGCTGCATGATGGAATCTAATGAATTTTTACAGTAACCTCATAATAGGCAATTGAGAGTTGATAACGCACAGCCTAGCAGCTTCTTTTGAGCATTTTTCTCATGTATCTTTGTTGAACTGTGCTTGATAAAGCAGGTGTTTTCCTGAAAGAGTTAATGTCATTAAACTGGGTTGCTCGGTTTCAGCAAAATTTCCAAACCAAACTATATTTAAAAAAATACACCAATGTCTTGAAATTAGTCCATGAAATATTTTGGGCATCAGAAAGGGTACGTTTCTGACTTTAAGTGTCACCTTGCACACACACATTTCTGATGTATGTTTTCCACTCCATAATCCTCCATTCCCTCTCCCAATCTTTGCAATGTATTTGACAATTAAAATGGTTCTGTACGTCATGGACACACTGTATGCACTTTTCCTTGTACTGTTTGTAGAAAGTTATTAGATTTCATTGAGTATATTTGAAATAATACAAGATCTTGGCGGCCACGGCGCATTTTTAAAGTAGCCCACTCTGGCAGCCATGTCATGTCAAACACTGTCCTGTTCTCTGTTCATGATTCCTGCTCCAATGGGCCTCTTTTAGCGCTAGTTTTAGTTCTCATTTTGACCGCTAGGTGCAATAGTAACTCTAAAGAAGCTAAGTGGGGCAGTGAGCACGCTGTCCTACAGTTACACAACATCTAGAAAGCTGAATAAAAGGAACATGGGCTAAAGTCTGTCGAATAACAACATAATGATAATCATTATGATTTTAAGATAATGGGTTAAAATAAGTAATTATTATTTAGATAAAATTTTAAATGTATGGAGTTGTGACTGAAGACCTTATGGAATTAACAGCTGTCTACAGGCTCTGGGTGAGCCACCACTGTTTGGATGCAGCATATGAGCTAATCTACATGATGTTAACTACATTATGTTGACACTGACATTCCTGCAAATAAAAACAATATTAATTAACCTGTAGACCATCTACAATACAGCTTAAAGGTCCATGTTGTAGGATTTGACCACCTGAATGCCCCTCCCTTACCAATTCCTTTTCAAGTGCATATCAGAGCATATGACGGTAATGATTTGTCAGAAAACATGCTGAACATGAAGGAATTAGTTCTTACCTGATGGAAGGCCAAGAAATACCCAGAGACTTCCCAAATACCAGACTTGGTGCTGATCGTCTTCTCTGGGCCAGACTGCGCAAGTGCTGGAAAAGAAAAAAAGAAAGGTGTAACAACACTATCACTATTCATTGTAAATAATACAATACTATACTGTAACACATGTATAGTAACACACTGTTTCCCATCTTCAACACATCAGGTTGTAACAATCAAATGATTTGCTGTGACTATTATGACTCTTGAAGGTGTTTAGGGATGTCTAATATTTATTTACTGGCTACTTCTGTCTAAAAGACTGATTATTGTTTGCTATTTGTTTTTGTATAGGACAAGGCAAATCATTAAACTCAGTTGCTGAATGTGAAAAAAGACACACAGAGTGATTACAGCATGTTCCTGATGAGGACCTTTCATACGCACCAGTGCATTCTGGGGCAGCCATTCATACTGAAACAACACTCACTTGTTCAAGCAACAAGACTCTGTCATTTACAATTGGCTCGCAGTCAAAAGAGTGGTAAGGGTTAACTCATGCAGACAACAAGATATCACTGAGTGAGCTTACACTGAGAAATACACAGTAATTAAGTCAGCTTGCTATTTTTTCACAAATTAACAAGAGCACAAACCAAGCCTAGCCTGAATCAGATGGAGTACAAACTGCATGATTAAATTGTACTAATTCAATACATGTATAATTATTCCGTAATATTTTTGAACATAAACTACTTGAGATGTTTTTTTAAATATAAAATTCCAAAACAATTTTCTAAATAGTGCATTTATTTCTACATAATCAACCCAGCGGCAGATTTTGAACACACACCAATATTAAACTCCTTAAATTCTTCTAAATAAAAAGGTTTAAAAGAAAAAAGCACTCTGCTTTAATGACTTTTCCAGATGGCTTTAAAACCCTGTGGTGTGGTCCAAATTTTGCATTCTGGTTGTGATTACATCAGCAAGAGAAATGGGTCAAGTGACAAAAACATTGTAGACGGCAATTAAGAACAGCATATTAGTACTAAACATGACCTAGAAGCCTAGTGAGAGGCAGAGGAAGCTATTGCGATAACATAAACTCCCTGTTGTTCTTGTTAACAGTAACTTTGTTTAACATACGGTATATACTGTAGTTCTAGAGGAAGAAAATGGGTTAGACTGTCTGTTATACACAACCGGATCCAGTATAGTATACACAGTTTAACACACGCTCACTAGCTGCCTCCTTTTGTGTATGCATGGTGGAATTCCTACTGTACTATCAGTATACCATTTGTTAAACTTCGCTGGGCTTTTCAGACATTAGTTCCAGCTGGTTTATATTAATGCACTCATTCTAACATGTTACAGTTTCTATAGTAACAGCTTATTCATAAGGATTTGTAAGGCACGTATTCTAGGACTAGTAATAAACAGATTAAAAACAAGCATTATTTAACAAAGGAAAACTGAATCACTGATTTGGTGGTTTTCTGTAAGGTGCCATTTATTAAAGAATAAAAGCCAGAAGCCTCTGTGCTAAGTAGCGAACTGCCATTTTCAGTTTCAATAATATTCCTCAACAATGTACAAAGACTCCACAAGAATGTGGCGATATCCTAGGCCATAGATCATAAATTATAATTCAAAAATAAAGATATTTTTTTAAAGTAGTTATAAGTTATAAGTTAGTTATAAGTAGGTTGAAATTCTTTCAAACTTATTAAAATATATACTCTTTGACTCTTTACATGTACTTTTGTGTAGTTGCATGAACTGTTGTGAAACTTTGCCTTTTTTCAGTCATCTTATGAGGGATGACACCTGCTGCCTGGTACAGTAGTACTTCAGTAGTAATTTAGAGAGCAGAGCCGTACGGAGCTTGGCATATGGATCTATCTTATCTATATCTTATAAATATCCAAACAAATATCCATTTATATATGGTTATTCTGTTGGAATGGACCAGAACTGGCCTTGACCATCTTGTGAGCGACCGCGAAGGAAAGAAAATATCATGCATAGTGTGTTCAAAACTTTCATGTATGACACGTGGATGAAGAAAAAGTTCGAGATGGGTTTCGATGGGATCACTAGCAGTGAATTTGCATGAGGTTTTGCTGCAGCACACACGCAGTGGCCCATATGTAAACAAAAACAACACATAGGATTCTGGGAAAAGTGATCTGGCCCCTTTATCATCTCTGGAAGGAGACTCCAGTGTCAGCACTTTATAACAGTCAAAGGTAAAGTGTGTGATGTGTCATGTTTGGTTTCTCGTTAATAAGCTGCATTTTTTTGTCCAAGGATAAAGAAAGTACTGTTTCTAGAAAGTACTGTTCTCAGTTTTTTTGTGTTTGTATAGCTGTGCAATAAAAGGAATAAAACACTTCAGGGTGTCTTGTTTTTGGAGAATAATCAGTGGCCTGGTGGTGACAGTAATTCGTTGATCGGCCACCCCATTGTAAATTATTTTCCTATAACCTTACTTCCTGTTTTGTTTTATTCCTTCTGATGTTACTATGACGATGCCCTTCACTTAGAAAATGTTCATGAGAACATTTAGCAATCATTAAAAATAATCATGATCATTATATTAATAGTTATTAGAGGAACATTTCTCATTTGAAAAATTGACATTTCAGAAGAAGCTTAATTACAGTCATACAGAAATACTACTCGCAGATTGATCACTAGTCCAATAAAATCAGCTGATATTAGGGTCAGTGTGTTTAAACAGCAGCTATACATACGGCAATGCATTTAGAGAGATTAATTACTCACAGAAAGTGATTTTATTGAGAACAGAGTCTATTTATAAGGTGCGATTATGTATTCCTGGATGGCTATGATGTCAGAGAGACTCAAACATGGAATCATCTGACAAAATGACCTGTTTAAGATTTCCTTTTTGACTTACAGTTACTCATACGTGGCCTGCTTTTATTTTGTATGTTGCTATGTTTTCTGTTGCCACCGAAGCTCTGTTAAAATAAACATTTCATTAAACCTAACATTTTGAATATGAAATACTCACATGGTAGTTTTTTGCATCAATCTTTAGTAACTCAGAATCTGTACTACTAGTTTTGTATTGGTCAGTACTAAGCATAGTACTAATATGATCCTAGTGTGAGAAATTTGATATAAACTTTAAAAGTTTTATATTATGAAATCTACAGATAAATCACTCACCGGTTGTATTTGAGCCGTAACTTCATCATAGCTTCCCCTCCTCATAGCAGCCAGCAGGTCAGTATAGAGAGCGCCTTCACTCTCCAGTCCTCTGTTCTTCTACAGAATACACTAATGAGGCTGGAAACAATGAAGGGCTACTAACACTCATCCCCAGGTGGTGAGACAGAATGAGGATGAAACTCTGAGCTCGTTTCCAGCTCTGAGCTGATGTAAGTTAATGAGGACGTGTGTTAATGACGCAGCAGAGAAAGAGCAGCCATGAGGGAGATGACTGGGACAACGTCCACACACAAACCTTCTGATGTATGTATAGTGAGGGGTCAAACACATGGAAATAAAAAAGAAGTATCATGAATTATACAAGAACACTTTAGTCTTTTTTTCCTTTCTTTCTTCAAGGGGCATCAAATATGAGGAAAATGAAAGACTTTCCTTCCTTCATTCATCTTTAGGAAACATTTTGTTCTCATCAGGGATGTGTGACTCTATCCTGGGAACTCTGGCCATGAGGCAGAGAAGCTGGTGAAGGATTTTGAATTGTTTTCCTGCAGCAGCACATTCGCTGTTTTATTCCTTACATATTATTAATAAAGAAAATAGTTGATGAATATTATTATCCCTCGTCATTGCTTCCTCCTCAGATCCAGAGGCAGCTACAGACTAAAACACAGAGTTAACCTGGAGCAGATTTGGGTCTGTGACTTTAGAAGTGAGGATGATGAAGGACATGAGGATGAAAACAGACAAGTCCACCTAAAGAAGACAATCGTTCTGGCCTGGTCTGTCTCTCTCTGTCTGCTGACGTTCAGGTGAGTTGCTAAAGTTTGGATTTTAAAAACAGAATGTAAATCTGTGAGCTGGATGATGCTCAAAACATTCACAAAGCATTCAGCTGACACATCTTTAAATCTTTAAACTTTTACAGAATTTTTTAAATAGGGATATTTCATGCCGTTTCAATAAAACCAGTTTCCGTTTCTGTGAAGTTCAAGTTTATTGTTTTTAATGAAGCACGTCATTTTGGGGGACAATTTCAGAGAAATCCACGTCCTCCTACGCACTTCACAACTGACTCAGGCTTTAATTGAAGTTTGACAGGCTGTGTGCCCCGAAACAAGCTGTTTGAGAGAGACAAAAATAGACACACACACTTGTAGTTCTATCTTTGTGGGGACACTCACTGACATAATGGACTCCCTAGTCCCTTACCCTAACATTAACCATCACAACTAAATGTCTAACCCCAACATTTACCCTAACCGAAACCTAATCCTAACCTGAACCCTAAAACCAAATCTTAACATTTAAACAGCCCTTTGAAGAAGTGAGGACCAGCTAAAATGTCCTCACTTTGTTGACTAAGAACATTTTTTCAGTCCTCAATATGTAGCAAGTACAAGCACACACACACACACACACACACACACACACACACACACACACACACACACAGAGACACACACAGTGTTTTATTTTTTAATACTGATTGCGATCACACTTACGTTGTGTTCAATTACGGCTTTCAACATGCATTTATCAGCTTTCCCTCATGAAGTGTGTATATATGCTAGTGTTTGAGAAGAGTGAACATAGATACTTTGTTACAAAGAAGAATCTCTAATAAATAAACCATTATAATATTGAGATGTTGAATTGTACTTGGCAGCTTGCTAATAGTCTCTTACCGAGTCAGCTGTTCAGTGATCAGCCTGTGTGTTTAATACTTTACATTATACCACAGTACTGTTACGTTCTCAGTGCAGCAGCTCTGACAATATAAACTCACAGGTTCACATTACTGCAATCCTTCTAGAGTAACACAAGGACATGTATGGTGGATGTATGGTTAATTTGGTAAAGTTTTCTGTGAAGAGATATTTATGTAACATTTATGGAAGGAGTCTCCAGTCCCAGGACTTTGTAACACTCAGATACAAAGCTGTAACTTTAGGTTTTTTGAAACAGGACAGTCGTTTCTTTTTGGTTTTGTGGTTTCTCTGTAACATGACAAGATGACTTTTTGTCTTTTTAACTTCAGGCTGCAGTTAAAAAAAAAAGAGTAACTTTTTTGAGGGAACAACTGTTTTTGGCTGTGATGTCAGATGTTTCACAACATTAAACAAATGATAAATGTATAAGAAACATATGACACAGTGTGTATTCTTTCATCATGGCCAGAGGCATTGTGGGTCCAGATCCTAACTCTGGGTGTGATCCTGAACATAAACAAACAGCTCGCTATATATTAAAGATAATATATATATGCTTTGTGTCATTACATGTAAACATGTAAATATTATCTGTTTACTTATTTGCATGCAGAGCATTATGGGTAATAAAGACGTTAGTACTCAAAATAAACAAAAAAATCAGAGTCTTATAGCAGATTTTGTGTTAACATCTGGGATGTTTCTTAATATGGCTGATGTTCACTAGGCTGACATAAATTCGAGCATCTAGGATGTATTATATTTCCTATACAGACTTACATCAGCAGTCACATTCTGACTTAGAGTAATAAAACCCTTTAACACGTATCAAAACACACAATCATATGTCATATCAGAGCATTGTTATTGCTCACAAAACAAAAAGAATAAAAAGATTGCAATGCATTCTGGGTAATATGTATTCCTAAAGTCTAGAGTGATGCTGACTCAACTAACAAACCTCACTAATGCCAACTGAGGGGAAGCAAAGAGAGGAAGTTTACAAGGGCGTTTTCAAACAGTATTGGAACACACCCTCTGTGTGAAAAGGTCAGCTTAATGATCTACATGAAGTAAAAGTAATGACTAACGATCACCTTGGTCCTAAGGTGAAAAGTACACACTTGGTACCTCCACAGTGTTCAATCATGTCTAAGTCTACAAGTTTGATGGAAAGTTTGGGTGAAAAAGCCTAAATGTCAAGTCTGTTAATGGATGGGAATGCTACTTTTACACATTTATAGTACAACAGCATGTTCTTAAATATGTGTCGACACTACTTGAATGGGAGACTTAAGTATACTTCCTTGAAGAAAGAAACTGAAGTAAGTCAATGGGAAGTGTTCTCTAAAGTACTGAAATGTGGGTGTTTGTTTGGCAAAAATTCATGACACTTGGTTAAACTTTTCATCTCGCTTAGCTATAGTCTTTTTCCCTCCTCCCACTCTTTATAACAGTTTATTCACAATCATTCACTAATAATGCATTAAAATGAGAATATATCACACAGCTTTTTAAAATGGAAATTCCAAACCAAAATTTTTTTAGTACATCACAGTATGTGCTTACAGCTTTCACCTGCATAAAGTCGAGCATTTAAACTCCATATAACACCATGTGGGTTCAGTTGTGTTGACTTATTAATAGCTACTGAACAGGAGACAGTGGACATACTGCTATGTTTTTAGTTCAATCTTTACAAAGTAGGCTATCCTGTTTTAAAGGTCCACTATGTAGGATTTTGAAGGTATCTATTTGCAGAAATGGAGCATATATTCCATAATATACTTATGTAATTCATACTGTTTTCATTAGCGTATAATTACCTGTAACTACGAATCATGAGGTTTTCATGAGCTTCGAATGAGCCCTTTATATCTACATAGGGAGCGAGTCCAGAACAGACAAACCTCTAAAGAGCGCTTTCCATGTTTCGTGTTTTTACAAAGTAGCAGCGTGAATCCAGAAACAAGCACCAGAAGGAAGACAAAGAAGAAGAAATAAGAGGAATCAGTGCTTCCTGGTGCTGCCTAACAAGTCTAAGAACCCACATTTTGAAAAATACTTATTATTTAGCATGGAAAAGGAAAGGGAGTGTGTGAATGTAAGTACACTATGGCCACCTGACCTCTACCGTACGTTCTAATACATGCTTGGAAAGGGAGGGGCATTCAGTTATTTGAATTCTACATAACGGACCTTTAAATATTTCATCAATGCTGATTATTATGGGTTTTTTTATGATGACATTTTATGTGATTTTTTTATGATTGACACATTTGACCTTAATTTCCAATTTCAGATTAACTGTTACACTCGTAATAGTGCTCATTCATGACTCAGTATGCTGATATTTAACTTCTGATTGTGAATGATTTCCCCACAGACAAATCAGTCAATACTTAATTAAAATTTGTTCCGTCTATGCCTATATACAGTACCAGCCCAATATAGTGACATGACTGATTGTGTGTTTAAAGTAATCTGGATTTGAATTGTTTTAATTTCCGTGTTTCAAATGTAAATCATAAAGCTGGTGTCTAAATTTAAAATGAAGTTGCAATGTAAATCAGGAAAAAAGCTGTAGCACGTTACTTACAGCAGAAGTGTTGGTATAAGTCCCTCATGAAACCCTCTGACAAAATACCACATTTAATACATATATATGACGTTTATTCATTTATCTTGGTCAGGGTCAAAGTGGATCCGGAGCCACTTGGTAACACTGGCTGTGAGGTGGGAATACACCCTGCATGGGACGCCAGTCCAACACAGGACACCATATACACACAGTCACAACTAATTCACACTTATTGAAGCCAATTCACCTACTGGAGACCATGGAGGAAACCCACAGAGAAAAAGGGAGAGCATGTGAAACGCCACACAAATAGTAACTAGACCTCAGGATGCAGCAGCATTACCCGCTACACCACAATGTGATGTCAACATTTAATAATAAAAAAAAATGTTAGTGTTGGCAAATTGCTGTGATACGAGAGGAATAAAACCCTTCAGGATGTCTGGTAAAAGGAAACTAAGCAACTTCATTGTAGTAAATTTAACTCCTTTCATATCAGGCTGCATCATTCCAGCCTGTTGGTGATTATTTTCCTGTAACAGCATGCCTTGAAGTGTTTTATTCCTTAATTAATTAATATTCAGCTAATGCTAGACAGAAAGCAGGACTGGCTAGTGTCACTGTGATAAAAAAAAAAAAAATCTAGGCTAGATCTATATTGACTAAGACCTGTAATGGTAATATAATTTTAAAGATAATTTACTATAACGATGAGTGCAATATTACAATGTAAGGATTTTTACTAGGTTCTTCATTTCAGGCTTTTATTGAAATCTTCCAGGATGAAAATTAGCTGTCCCAAAACTCCTCAGCTCTGTCCCCTCCAACATCACCCCCCCCCCCCCCCATTGGCCTCCAAAAACCAAAACAATAAAACATATGTGGTGGTATCAACAGTTAATTATGGGCAAGGAGGAGGCTTTACTTTATTTAGGCTTTCTTTGCAATTCAGAGAGGACTCTGAAAAAAAAAATTACAAACTGCTTTAGTAAATTGTCTGGTTCAAGAAAACACCTGCCATCAGTATTATGCACAGATCGCTTAGCAATGACCATCAATATAAATCGACGTCATTAATCCGCTCTCCCTGGTCAAAGCCATTTCAAAACTACACAGTAGCAGAGTGTAACAGTTGCTAGGACATTTTTAGGATTTCTTTAATTGACTGAAGAATTATAAATATTCCACATCGCTGACACTGATATATGATTACATTTGAGCACTCATTATACTGCTGATTCATTTTCTCTCTTTTAGGCCCATGTGTACATACCAGCATGCACACTTCTCAGAAATCCAGTGTGACATTAATAACATGGTCATGGTGACTGTCGTGTGAGGAGGATCTCCCAATACTGCTTTTCCATAATTCCCTAAATCTTATCTGCGAAACAGAATTAGGCATAAAACGGTGTAAATTCTGTACAGATCATGTACAGCCACCCTAATGCTGCCTAATCCTGAATAAAACAGGATTTATCTTAGAGCAAGAACACTGCTCCAAGCTGCCTCCTCCAGAATGGGACGCAGTAACGTCCACGATAGTAGTGTATGACGGCACATGTCTATCTGTGAGTGAGGTTTTAATATATATGAAATAACATGACTGCACTTAACATCCAAAAATAGACTTACATAACTAAAATATTTCATTTTCATAGATAAAGTCGGTCTATATAGATCTATAGAGCACATTTGCAGTTGAAAGGTCCACTGCTGCTTTTAATCTGACAGCTGGTCCTGTGTCATTTGGCACAGTGGTCTGGACTGTGCGAGTTGACGCTCTCTGTAGCGCTGATGACGGAGCTGTTCTGCTCCTCTGATTGGTTGTTGTTGTTGTTATTGTTGCTGTTCTCCGAGTTCAGAATGCCGTGGCTGTTGTTCTGGCTCTTGGAGATCTTCAGCTCGTCTAGCCTCTTCCACAGCTCCTCCCTCTCCTGCTCCTTCTTCTTCTCTCTGAGGACGTAAAAGTGAGAACGTATAAACACAACAGCAGTCAGTCCTTCCTTAATTAAACTTGTGTTCACGTTAGGAGAAGCTGTTGACGTCAGTGCCAGGAGCGTGCTAAACAAAGCATAACATTCACTGTGTTGCACACACTTAGCTAGCAGGCTAGGAATTAAAACGTCTTTAAGCAGACTGAATGTTTTTGTTCAATTGTCTCCTTATCTTCTTCACTTCCTCTCTGCAAGCAGATAGCAGAGCTGGAAAACACCTGAGTAATTATATCTTCTAGCTATACTTAAGTATTATTTGGCGTATTAAAACTGCATTTTACTTTCACTTGAGTGCATTTTTAGTTAGATCCCTCCCCTTTTTATTTGAGAACATGTCGACACCTTATCTATACTTTGACTTGCGCATAATTTCTCAGTACTTTTTCCACTCCCTGGCATGTACAGTAACCTAGATAAAATCCTGAGTGAAGTGTCAATCAGTGTAGAAATGTCAGAGCATCTCCCAAGTTCTCACCGTTGTCTGTCCGCTTTGTACGAGGCTGTGAGCTCGTCAAACAGTTTGCTGTTCATCTCCATCAGCGTTTTCAACACATTGTACACCAGTGCTACAATCGTCCTGCAGGATAAATTAGGGAAAGAAGAAGACATTTATGTTTAGTGTTCTTTTACTTTAATACTTCATACTCTATAGATGATTTAAAAGCAGAGTAGATAACAGACTATATAGCAGGACTGTTAAAGAAAAAGAAAGTCAATGCTATTGGAATTTGGAGTGTAGGAAATGAAAAAAACCCAAAAAAACAAAGAGTGTAAACTGTATAAGTAATGTTTAAAAACATTGTAATTAGACTCTTATACAATCCAATTAATTTTGTAATCAATTTAGTATCATCAAGCTGTTTTGGATGCTTTACTTTAATTCAGAGCGCACTCTTGTGGATTTATCTGGAATAACACTTGACTTTCCTGCAGTCATGCAGATCCCCCACTTTTAATTCCTGCTTCATCCTGATCAGGGCTGGCGTGGATCCGGGGCCTAACCCAGGAACACTGGGAATGAGTTGGGAATACAACCCAGTTGGGACACCAGTTCATCGCAGGGTGCCTTGCACACGCACTTCACATTCATACATTCACATCTAAGGGTAATTTATCATAGCCAATACACCTAATAGCATGTTTCTGGGAGCTGGGAGGAAACTGGAAATCAGGAGGAAGCCCATGCACAGACAGGACCTGAGCTGTGAAATGATTAACTGTGCACAAGGTTTATTCTAGGTCACCACCTAAACTTCAATCCACACCCAAACTTCTGCTGCATGTTGTAGGTACTCTAGACAGCACTTACTGGTTCCAGTGCTCTTTAGAAACACGGTACAGGTTGTTGAACATGATAGGCAGGATCTTGTCAATGTTCTCTTCGATCAGACTCAAAATGTACTCGTTGTTCCAGAAGTACAGCGACCGTTCTGCTACCTGCACGACACGATCATAGAAGTCACTATGCTGAGGTTTCAGTGGTAGAGTCAAGCTACGGTCTAAGCAGAAAGTTTAACATGAGAAACTGGCTATGGTTGAGATCATGTTGGTTTGTTTGTACCTGAAAATGAGGACTAGCTACACACTTGCAGATCTGTTTAAACAGCAGCTCCTGAACCTTCTTAAACTGTGTCGGCTCAATGACGTCCAGAATCTCCTCGATTTCGCCCAGGAACATGACCTACACACGAGCAAATGAAGGGAAATATAAAAGCCCTTCATATAGTGAAATTCTGCTATGTATACTACATGAAGTTCACAGTCATGGTTATGGTCTACTGAAAGACACCAACACTCTGACAGTGTGTAAGCTGTATGTAAATAAACCCTAACCCTAGGTTTTTCATTAGTTTTGGCTGTTGGCTCTTACTCCGCTACAATGACAGCTAAATAATGTTAAATAAGTTAAACTTAAAAAAACAAACAAAAGTGTATGGAGCTGTTTTTTCTTGCACACTTGCTAAACCCATTTATGCCATGCCGAGGTGTTATCAGTCTTACCTCTTTCTGGCTGCAGGTCTTGGGCCAGAATTTCAGAAGCCCCCGGATCACCTGCATGGACACAAACAAACCTAAATGCATTGATGGTCACGGCGTTGTACGGAATGTAAACTAAATGAATGCATGGTGAAGATGTGAGTAATAAACTGTAACACATTCTAGCAGTGTCTCAAATCACATACTTGTCTACTCTTCTAGAAGGTTTCTGAGTGCATATCGAACATCACATCCACTTTAATGTGAATTCCATATAAAAACCATTCCACACACCTGTTATGAGGGCTAGTCATAAACTAAGAGATCTGGCAGAAACAAACAAAGGCTACTGTATGTCCTTATGAATAATGTGCATCTTCTATACTAGTATCTTACATAGGAAATACTCTTAACACCTCCATGCTGCTTTAGCATGCTCTGATCTGTCCTTTTATTTCTGGAGTATTTCAGAAACTGCTGATCTCCTGAGATTTTCATGCTTAACAGTCTCTATAGCTTAGACAGAATGATGCAAAAAAAACAACAAAAACAACAACAAAAACCCCTCCACTGGGCGACAATTCTTCAGGCAGAACTGACTTGTCAATTTACAGCCAAGCCAAGCTTCACAGCGTCTCAGAATGCAAGACATGTCATGTCACTACATGTTAAAGCAGATGGGCTACAACAGCATAACAGGCTCAAAACACAGTCAGCTGATGATTGGAAAAAGACCGTTTTGGGGGTACAGGTGTTAAAGCAATCCTGCCACACACTTTTCAATTATTTCATAATATTCATTGAGGTGCTTTTGTAAAGTCTGCTCATTTTTTTTAATGCCATGATTCCTCTTTCTTGTACCGTATTAGAATGGTATAAAAACCCCATGGGATAAAACAGACTGATTTTAGGGATGTGCCTTTAAAATTAAATAGGTAAACAGCTTCTCTCTGATTGGCTAACACCTTGAAACATGAACTGTTAGCCGCACCCTCTCTGCGCACGCGTGAGAAACTGCAGCTACACTCTGAGACGTAAACAATGGTTAAAATTCGAAGTGTAGGTATGAAATGCAGGAGCAGCAGTGAGAAACACGGTCATAGAGGATCTGTAGGACGTTGTGCCGTACCGGCTCTGTCAGCGTGGCGTCTTTCTCCAAGAACTGAACCACACAGTACGCCAACTGGAACAGAAAAACATCAGACCACAACATGAGAAATTTGTTTTGTATTTTATGCTTACCACTAGCTAGCTTTCTTCAGTCACACAACATCTAAGAACCAATAGCACATGCTTCCTCCGAACTGCTGCTCATACATCACAGGTCATACATGAGCTCACAGATGGTCAGGATTGACTAGTATCGCTCAGATTGACAGGAGAGAGTATAAAGCTCTCTCTCCCAGACAGTGCGATCAGCCAATTGCGTTTTCTTGTCTCCCCAGAGACAGACGGCTGTGGCATCGTCGAGACTCAACTTACAATCTCGTAACACTTTTCTGATGCACCACTCAGGAACTCAACATGAGAACATTTAACTTAGATTAATTAAATATTTTTATTAGAATATCTAGTGAGGAATTATTAGATTTAGATTTTTGAGTTGTAAAACTACATCTGAATTCCAAATATTGTCTAGGCCATTCTTAAGGTCTTTAAAATACTGAGTTTAGTATGTTGAATCCAACCCATAGACCATCATCTGAGCCAATATTTTAATAAAATGCCACCACTGGGTGGTGCCGTTGTCCGATTTGCACCCATTTTAAACTGAGAGGGAAGAAACAGGGCTAAATATAGAACAATTCAACTCACTGCTCTATATTTATAACTCAGAACAGTGTGGATCAGGAGAATCTTGTCCAGTTACAGTGACTCAGTGGATCCAGGAGTCTGCTGATGCTTTTCTGAATACTAAAGACACTGTCACCGAAACCAAATGGTGGCTGAGATAATGGGTGATTAAGTGCAATGATGTGAGTGGACAGCATTTGTTACAAATACAAATCATTATTGTTGTGTGTAGATATAATTTTCTGCACGTACATTGTTAATAAATGTTCTGTCTGTACCTGTGCGTGGAAGAGCGCTAAGGTTTTGGCAGTGTGCATCGGAATGAGCACCTTCATCAGGAACTGCTTGTGTTCGACCTTCAGCGGCAACGCAAACCCATTGATGATGCTGTGAGAGCAGAAACAGTGATCACACACACACACACACACACACACACACACACACACACACACACACACACACACACACACACACACACAC
>JAQQZR010000020.1:9713615-9727421 GCA_030068235.1 Notoglanidium macrostoma | reverse complement strand
ACACACACACACACACACACACACACACACACACACACACACACACACACACACACACACACACACACACATTCACAGAGAAATGAGTCACTTTACATTAGAAGCTTGTTGATAAAAAGCCTTTGTTGAGGCTGCTGCAGTTCTTCCAGAGGTGCAGGTTTCTCATAAAGCTGTCACACGAATGTTTTTAAAGTCACAATATGGTGGCCTGTTTAGTGTTCACCATCTCTGTGCATGAATAAGAAAAGTTAGTATACTATCAGCTATCAAAACAGACAGATCCAGTGGATAGATACGTGAGAAAGCCTTCTAGGAAGCTTTTATTTATTGATATTTGGTGATTGTGAAATTTGGTGATGGTGAGAGTAAAATGTATTGTACGTGTACATGTTTTTACAGAAAAAGCATTGGCTGCACTGACTTTGGTTACACTGACTGTAACCAAAGCTCTATCCATTTCGAGCTAGTATCAGCTAATTAACTAGCCTAGCTTGCATGCTAGATAGATAGATAGATAGATATCATTATTGTCAGTAATTAAGATGAAATGAAGATTGGATAATCTCTGTTGGTGACTTCACTGTATCTTTTGGAGGTAGAAAATCAAAACCTGTCCCAAAGTTATATTTACAGTTTCTGACATTTCTTGCAAACGTCCTTATATTCGTTCACTAACAAGACATGTTTTTTTTTTTTTTTTTGCAGACACTCTGTGCTCCATTTTGTTTTTCTCCCTTCCCCTGACTCACACTACTTTTTTGAAAAATGTAACATTGTCCAATTCTGCTGTGAGAAAAACGAAGCCATCCAGTAAAAAAAAAAGGAAAAAAAATAAAAATAAAAAATCCAAAGCCAGGACAGGGCTTTTTAAAAAACAAAAACATTTCAAAAATGCACAGAGTGAGTTGGGGGTCAATAGAAAAACAAAATGAAGGACACATTGCCGGTCTTGTTAACCACATTCCTCCTGCCATAATGTTAAAGGTAAAATGTCACATGAGAAAGCAGCCTAAGGGGAAAAATACTCAAAAAACTTTCCATCCAGAACTCCATTAGAGAGGAACTGATTTTTCTAAGCGTATAACAAAAATGTAGGCATATTTAATAAAGTGGTCAGAGTGCAGAGGTTATGTCAAAATAATAATAATTAAAAAAAAACCTGCATTAAGAACTAATTACATGAAAAGAGTTCTGTGTACCGTTGTGTTAGTGCTGCACTGTCTTCATGTCGCATCATCTTTATTTCCTTCCTACTGCACTGTCTTGTAATGTTTGCACATTTGCACACGTGCACTTTATGTAGTACGGTGTTGTTTTATGTCACACACGTGCACTTTTGTAATTCTGTGTCGTCTTGTCATGTAGCACCATGATCCTGGTACTGTCACCCATATATGGTTGAAATGACAATAAAAGCCACTTGACACGTGACTTGACACTTGGTAGTGAACTCAGATTTACGGTCCTGACTGAACAGAGTCAGTGTGACCAAATGAATACATGAAGCATGTGAAAGAAAAAAAAAGAAACTCAACCAGACTGTGACCTTAGATCAATAAGCACCAATGACAGAAGGGTACACTGTATTTAGTACTGTACTCACCATGGCTGCTATTTCATACTAAATTAAACATATTAATTATTTATTAAGAAAACCTCATTCATAATTAATGAATGCTGAAATCATTAATGATTGATCAGTGAAATCCATTGATGCATCCAGTACATTTATGTCCCTTAAAAAGGTGACGGGGTTTCAGAAAATAAAAACTGTACAGGGAAAGTTTGGATTAAAATCTCCTGAAAGGCAACCTGTGAGGATATGTTCAGTCTGGGGTTTCTCTTTTCCAGAAGTGATGCACAGAGTACACATGTAATATTAAAGAGAGAGGTGTGTGTGTTTAAGTCATCAGAGAGGTGCGAGGGTCCTCAGCCAAACATAACACAAAGCAAGTATTTTACTCAAAACCGGAAGAGGTCAGAGGTCAACGGGGTGACAAAGCTACCCATGATCCTTTATGCAGTGATGGTCCATGATAAACACAGTTGGTGGTACTAAAACAAAAATAATATCAATATACATTTTATATAGTTTGACGTATGTAAATGTTTCTATGTTAAATATGAACGCCTCACTTGGCTGAAGCAGACATGTCACTGACATGAACTGAATTTTAAGCGTTAACTAGAGACGCATTTTCGCAAGAAAGTGCAAGTGTGATTGCTCCGCAGTGCAAAAAAACCATGAACGAGGATCGTGACGGATGGATCTGTGTTGCGTGAGTTGGGCTGGGGTATGAAATGAAGTTTGGTGGCTCTCTGATGAAGCGTGACCGAGCAGGAAGACTTTGATTCCCAAGGTCCATGTATTTCTACAGAGCTAAAAATGCACTGCGGCCAATGGGGGGGAAAAGGGATGGATGAAAAGCAAGAAAAAGACGAGTGTGGGTCATAGCTGATTTCATGTATGTGTTGGATGAGCTGTCCTGAGGTGTCATATTACATTTGCTGGGTCTCTGATAAAGCGGAGCAGGTCAGGAAAACTTTGATATTGAAACTCCATTCATTTCGATGGAGGGGAAAAAAGCTGCATACAAGCACAAGATTCGGGCACAAAACAGATGTTCTCTTTTGTCTGCCATGTTTACTGTCATTTAACTTCTTACAGCTAAAGCTAATGTTACACCTCAACCTAATTTCAAGCTAACATTAACTTTATGATGAAGGTGTTGCTGTGAAGACATTTTTACGTCATCATACATGAATCTTGAACTTTGTAGAAGTTTCATAGAATCTCTGCTCTGATTCATAATTATTATTATTACACTTTTGATATAGTTATTTTTATAAGTACTGTAATAAGTAGTCCATTATAAACATTAAAAATCACATAATATTGTGTGCCAAATTCTGAGGTATATTATAATCATGTGTCAACAACACATGCCCAAAAAAGTGTTTAATCATGCTGAAATTTCTAGCATGTACTGACCTGCCCAGGATCTCCAGAAGTTCAGCTACTCCATTGAAATGTTCAGTCTCATAGATGAACCTGAGTAGGGAGCACACGCTTAGCATTGACACACATCACACATTCTACATTTACTCACACTCTGAAAACTGTTCCTCTGCACTAGCATTTTTTCCAACAGGTGTGCTATGCTGTTAGCTGTCATTGCTGTCACTTACGCTGTTTCAAATAGTGTACTTTAAGTGAATATATTCACTAGTGTAATAGTGTACTTTAAGTGAATATATTCACTAGTGTAACAGTGTACTGTAAGTGAATGTGTCCACTAGTGTAATGGTGTATGCTAAGTGACTATGTTTACTCAGTGAGGTGACGAGGATTAATAACATCTAGATGACATGATACAACAGTTATAATATGAAGTGTGGAACACCAAATACTTTTCACACCCCATGCTCACATGGAGAGACTAAAGCATCAGGGGCCATGGCAGGTTACAATTTTCAAAATGGCCAAAGCACTGAGGGAGAGCACCACATGTTCAGTCAAGGTAAAGGATGGTGGAAACCCTAAATAAATAAACGTTGTCATTCTGGTGATCTATTTTGGTCTGAGGGGTGAATGAGTGTACCTTACTGTGCCCACTTATAATGCTGGAACACTCCAACACACACTTCTATTTTAAACAATATAGCAGATAGTCAGGGTGGGCGCATCCAATCACACACACAACTGCAGGGCACAGTGTAGGATACACACATCACAGAGAGAGAGACAGAGAGAGAGAGAGAAAGAGAGAGAGGGAGAGGGAGAGGAAAAGAAACAGTCACATGACTTCTGTGTCTGTCAGTCCTAATGAAGGGGGCGTGGCCTCTGTCTGTCAGTTGTGATAAAGGGGGCGAAGCCTCTGTGTCTGTCAGTCCTAATGAAGGGGGCGTGGCCTCGGTGTCTGTCAGTTGTGATAAAGGGGGCGTGGCCTATGTGCCTGTCAGTCTCCATATAAAAGGCTTCTAGCCATTTGTTTTGGAATCAATAAAATATAATCTAACACCATATAAGCTGATTGTAACAGAACCACCCTGGGTTTTAGTTAGAAAAGAAACCCATGCTAGTTGTGTAAGAAACAGGAACAGCATCTGTTTCTCTATCTGTATATTTTGGTAATGGAGCTGCCATGCTTGTGTTTTGCCAGTGTGCAGCTTTACCGTAAGAAAATGTTGTTGATTTGTTTGCGGATGAAGGCACGCAGGCCCAAGAATTTTCCGTAGATGCGATGCAGGATGGTTTTCAGGAAGTCTCGCTCCCGGGGGTCTTCAGTGTCAAACAGCTCCAACAGCTGAGGCAGGGTAGGAGGGTAAAGGGGTGGGGAAAGTTTAAAAGAGTAAGAAAGGTATGGGAGAGAGACAGATACACAGAGAAGGACAGATATTAAAAGGAGCAGAGAGAATGTGAGAGAAAATAAGAAATAAAAACAGCGGTAGAAATACAGAGAGAGGAAGAGATAGGAGGAGAGAAGAGTACATAGGAGAGGAGAAGAAAAGCAAAGAGAAAGGAATAGAGCAAGAGAGACAAAGAAAGAATGAGAGAAAATCAGGATAGAAAATGAGAAGAGGGAATGACAGAGACATTAGTAACAGCTGACTTTAAACCCCATATCAGTGTTTATATGGAAGGAACAACAGAAGACAGCAAAAGCAGTGACCATACTCTGCGGAAAGATGAAGCGATTTGCAAATTGATAATTGATAATTGGGGAATTGACTTAAGTGAAACTAGAAGGAACGTGCTGAAACAAAGAAGTGTAGTGAAAGAATTGGCCACAGATTGATGTGAGCATGCGGGGCCTGTGAGGGAACAGGTGCAGTCACATTAAAGACAGCTAAGGGTCACTATGAATGTGAACCTGTAAAGACAGACGGATTCAGTCTGAACAGATCCGGAAATGTAATGTGAAAGTAGCCTTAGTCCAATGACACCATGAACATAATCCTTCTACACATTCTGCTCATGTAAAGATTACAGAGGTGACCGTGACTATGTATTGTGTACTGTGTTTAAAGCAGACCATCCCCAGGGAATATACTGTGGAATAATATGACATCTGTGTGACACCAAACCTGAGTGTTTCATATTACACAACCAGCAAACTTCAAATTAACCAGGAATGCACAGTGCTCCGTAGGAGGGATGAGTGACAGTGTTCAGATTAGTCCCACTCACTTTACATGGAAACGAGAACGTTCTAACGACGTACTTATAAAGGTCTCATGAATTGGGTACGTTACCGCAGGTTGTGCCGACAAGACCAAACTTCATTAGCGAGCAAACACGGATTTACAGGAAGTAGTCAGTGGCTTCAACCACAAATGAACCAAGATCCCTGCAAGTCAGTGTTGGAAAATCCTTCTAATAATACAAGCCTAAAGTCACAGCTTACACTAAAAAAATTGAGGCACTTGTGTGGAACATTGGGCTTTAAAGATTTTCCCTTTCCACACTCAGTCGCTCTGCTAATCTTCCTAAGCCGGTCTTTCTCTTCCTCTTTATCTGACCGCACCACTCTCTCTCCTTTTCCCGCAGAGTAAACATTAGTGCGCTATTTAAAGCCCTGGCGGGAAGCTCTCGCATCATGGAAACTCGCTCGTCACCTTCAGCTTTCGGCCCTGTCCGAGCCAGGCCTGCATTCTCACAGGGGAACCATGAAAGTTTTGAGACGAGCAGAGGGAATCCCTCAGGGGAGCATGAAAACTCCAGCTGGATACTCTGGTTTTCTCCGCACGTGTTTGTAACATGATATAAGCAGGTTCTACTGAACACCCTTTAGGTGTAGAGTCAATTTACTATGGCAGTATACGTACACAAATACAGCAGTGTCTTTGTATTGAATGTAAAGTTATGTTCAACACCTACGTAAGTAAAGTGTTGTTTATTGATCCAGGGGTCAGAAAAAGCAGCAGACTTTTTATGTATGAGGGGAATTTGATTTGATATATTCAAAATATGATTCAGTTACAACAGTGAAGAAGTTGATTTTCTTATAAAGGCATGTCCTGAAGTGTTTGATTCCTCTTATACTACAGCAGGTTGTCAATTATTACAACATGTTTATTCATTCAAGAACAATTCAGTTGCTGCTTTCACTTAAATTTTAACTCTTTTGAAGTTTGAAGACAAAAAAAAAAAAGACAGTTATCATATTGGTGAGTAATCAGGAAGCATGAAGGTCTCCATTTTGAAGACTTTGCTCCTTATACAGACTCCTTCCATAAACGCCAACTTACAGAAACGTCACCATATAAACAATTATATGATCTTCGTTACGTAACATCACATTTTTAATCCATTAGCCTTAAATTAGGCTGAATATCCTCTGTCAGTAATTTTTTTTACTACAGAATCAATAACATATTAGAATGTAAGATAATATAAACCAGTTTGCGCTATAGACAGAACCGCCAACATGGAAAATGAATCAACACTTTCTGACCAAAACAGTGCTACACTGTGTGTTTCATTATTAATTCCTACTACAAAACTGAAATCAATGAGTGATAGTGACTATTTAAATCATATCCAGTTCTCACCTGCTAAACTTTACCACATTACCAGTGCTATGATGGCATCGTTGTTTATTGAACTCACAACCTCACACTGTGTTTGATTTAGAGTTAAATGGTCATGTCGCTGTGGTGACATCAGTTTGCCTAAGAAGGTGCATGTGGTTTAAGGTCCAATTACATGCCTTAAATTAGGCACACTATATTTACATTTTCTCAGGCAAAAGATACATACGTACTAAAGGCACAAAACGTGTAGCCTGGGTGGAACCTCCCCAGTGACAAGGATAATTCGGTGTTTATTTCTGACAGTGTGATAAGTTACATTTTTTTTGTCTTATTAACCCCAAGAGAGTAGAAAGACTGCCAGTGACTTACCAGCTGATTATAGCAGTATGTTATAATACTTTTACGATAACAGGAATTACTTTGTTTTGCGAATGTTCCACAACATTAAACGTAACTATAAAAAAAAAATTAATTAATTAAAAAATTCTTATCATAGACAAATTGCTGTGGTATAAGAACACTTCAGGATGTGCTTGAATATAACAGTAAAGCTAACTTGACTTTTTTGACACGCACCTGCAGCACAAATTTCTGGTCGATGTGGCGCTTGGCCGTGCTCGCCTGAAAATCCGGATTTTCTAAGAAACGCAAGAAAAACTCGTACACCAGCTGTGAGAAAATAAAGCACAAACAATAAGCGTAAACACAAGGCACAAATACGGTCAGGAAGTGACAGCATCAGAGTCCCCCCCCCTTTTTTTACATTTTTATTCAGAATTGAGTTACTGCTAATCACATGCTACAGCGTAACATATAACAATTCAGCAGAACAAAGGCTGCTGCTGTAGGGTAGCTGATGTAGGGCGCTTATTCGACAGTGTCCTGTACAAATATAAACTGCTAGAAATCATTTCTACATACTGCATCTTGCTATGCTACAAAATATATGTAAGAAGTGTGATGTTAAAGAATGCTAAGTTTAGGATGCTGTTGTACCTGCATGTGTGGCCACGAGGCCTCCAGTGTGGGCTCGTCCTCTTCAGGGTCGAAATCAGGGTTTTCACTCGGAGGAAGAGTTCTGAATAAGTTGGTGCTGATCTAGGAAGAAACAAGGCAAGTCTTGTTAGTGATGGCGATAATGCTCATTGTGTCACGAAAATAGTTCACTACTCGACCTTTTTCACAATTAATATCGGAGCACACACAGACTCGGCGCCAGAAGAAATCTAATCAGGGGCATTAGGGTAATCACGGAGGGGCCGTCCGAGAACTCAATCTATGATGCAAATGCTTGATGATACGAGTTTTCCGTTAACAACTAACACACAAATCCAGTTCCCATTTCAAAACATGCTGCAAAGTCTGACGTCAGTACTTCATGCGCACGCTTATCTTGACATAATGACAACAAATCAAGCATACTACTTCCCCAAATGTAACCTTATGCAAATATGACCAACAGGGTGTGGGTTTTTTTTTTGGGTTTTTTTTCTTAATTTGGTTTTTATTTCATTTCATTAACCAAAAACATTTTCAGTTTTACTAGGATTCAAATAAATTAGTTAATAAAACGTGTTGATATTGCCTGACCGCGAGGGTTTTTCGGTTTAATAAAGCCATTAAGTCTATGAGGCCATTAGTACATGACTACTGAACACTATGAAATAAAAATATACTGGTTCCAAACCAGCCAGTTACTCGTTGCTTCTCATGCTCAAGGAAGAAGGTTATCACCATGACAACCATGGCATATTTTTAGCACCCGGAAATTACAGGAAGGCTACACCTGAGAGATCTGTACATGCGACCGGACAACAAAAACTGACATGAAGCACTCAAAAATACAGTGTGTGTACGTGTGTGAGTGAGGGTAGCAAAGTAAAATGACAAGACAGACAAATACAGAAAAAGAAAAATTCATACAGACAGGAAGGAACGGAGAAAGTGAGGAGACTGGCAGAGAGAGAGAGAGCGAGAGCGAGATAGAGAGAGAACAGAACAGATGACCGATACATAAAGAGACACTAAAAAGAGACATAAACTGCAAATACAATATCCAGAGAGATATAGAGAGTGATACAGTAACAGAGATACATGGGCCCTGTTTACACTTGCTTTTAAAATTTACGCTTTCCTTTTTTTCTTTACACTTTCAAAAGTACTGAATCCTGAAGATCGCTTCAAACTCTAGCTAATGGTAAATATTGACATGATATTTTACTTCTGATTCATTCATTATCAACCTGTGTAGCATTAGTCATTTAGTCATACAACCAACAAACTTTGTTTGAATGTTTTCAGGCAAAAAGCCATTGGGGGAAAAATATCTCATGGTCAAATGAGTGGAATTAAATAAGATTTGAATGAATGCTTTACTCATTGGACCCATCCCATTTCCACCCATGCGTATGAAGCCTCGCCCCCAAAACACACTGGTTCAACTAGAGCTAGCATGCTAACTAGTGTTACCATTAGCGAGGACCGTCATGACATCACTTTCAAGCACAATCGTACGTTCAACTGCTTGAAACTCATGCAATTGCAGTCACATAAACGTGCAATTTATCCTCATAATGATGTATACGAACACAAACAAGCGTTCCAGACCGGAAGGCAAGTTTCCAAACTGGGTGGTTTTCCAGCTATGACATGGGCTTGTTCTGTATAAAGTGGCTTAAACTATTCCTTTTTAGCATTTTCACAGAATTTTCTATTTACTTTTCATATGAAAGTATGACAAGTTTAATTTCTTCAGTTAAAACATTTACATTTTAACCCCTGAGTCCATTTAAAATGAACAACTTTTTTACTTTCACATTTCTTGGCTGAATACGTATAACTATATTTTCTCAGTAATATTTCCACCCACTAACAGACACGACGACAACTTCCTCAGGGGGATTTACATCCACAGGCTCATGGACTGGCATCTGAGCTGCGCTAGCCAGGCTGAACACCTTTACCTATGGGGAACTGACCTTCTGATACGCTGAGCTGTAATTATTCCAAGGACATGGCGGCAATGCCCATGAGTCATCACTCATCTCCCTGACGGAGAGGTTTAACCTCATCTAGAGTTCACTACTGCATTCACACAGGCCTTTTCTTTACATTATACACCAATACTACTGAAGTACTGGGCGAAATGAGAGGGTGGAAAGGTTGCAAACTAATTATGACAGTCTTACAGATGAGATCTGAGTCATACACATCAGGTACCTCGACCATCTTGCTGTTAAATGTCTTCATATTAGAACACAGAAATTACACAGACTAGATAAAAAGGTCAAATTCTTTTTAAAAGTAAGAGTTCTGTAGTTATTGGAAACACATCAAACCAGTATCAGTATCAGAGCAACACTGGTCGTAAAGATTGAATCCATGTCAAACATTGACGGCTTTTTATGCAAAGTCAGATAACTTGGTCAAGATTCTTTTTTTAAAACTTAAACTCATCATTAGCTGAAAGAAGAAAGAAAAACCCCAGTCCATTGTCTCATGCATGGTGAGAGAGGAAGGCTAGCCTTCCTACCCACTGAGCAAGGCCAGTAAAGCTTATTATTACTGTAAGAAACCGAACATGTTTGGATGTTTATACTGTTAGCATGATGCTGGGATCACATCACACATTCAGCCCAGTTTTATCATGGCTGACAAATTTCCAATGTCAGGACTGAATATGAATGTCGGGAACAATGAACAGGTCTTGTAGTGTGACATAATCAAAGAACAGCGGTGTGGCCACTGGGACGCCACAAGACACCCTGACAAAACGTCTAACGTCATCATTTAAAAAAAAATTTTCCCTGTGTGACCCAGGGATCGAACCCAGGACCTTCTTGCAGTGAGGCGACAGTGCTAACCACTGCACCGCCTGACAGAACTCCATTAAACAAAATCCAGTTCCAATATCCTGCTCTAAAATGAATAAGTTATGATGAAAAGTTTTCCTGTATGAAACTGGTGCACATACTGCATAGAAATATGGATCACATTGCAATTTTGAAGGGAATCTGAAGGTTGTGGTAAGAAAAACTGACATAATAAGTGGTTTCAGACACATCATTTCATGGGACATCCATGGCCTATAGGTTAGAGAAGCAGGTCTGGGACTGAAAGGTCGCCAGTTTGATTCCCTGGGTAATTCCCTGGATGGGTTAACTAGTATGTTATAATAATGTGGTTTAACTTAACTATTATTTTGGCATTGGTAGGTGAAACAATAGCTAAATCAGAGTATATGGATAATATAATAGTCCTATACTAGTACTTTTGTGGTAGATCAGATCAATTAAAGTTCTGTCCTGATGGTCAGGAAGTTGCAAGTTTTAATCCTAGTTCTCCCAAAGAGGAATTCACAACCAGTATCATTCACCTTGGGACAATCTATAACCGACTGAGAGATACTAACAAAAAATACCTTTTTTAGGGTCTGCTAACTCTAACCCTAAACTGTCAGATACTAAAATAAATAAATAAATAAATCCTAAGCACTGCAATGCTACAGACTAAACACCAGAACAAACACGTACACATCAAAAACAAACACAAAACTGTTCAAATGAAACGAAAACCAGGATCTAGGAACTATACAGCCTGGTAATATAGCTGAACACATGAACCACCTTGAAAAATGCTCAGAAAATCAAACAGGGTATAAATGGGGTCTATAATAAGGAGCCTTACACCAAAACAGGTGTGACTAATTAAATGCCATGGCAACAGGGGAAAAAAAGAACAGGAAACAGGCTATATAAGGAAAGAACACCGTATGAAAATTGCAAATGTTGCTGAATGAAGCTTAAATAAGGACAATATCAGGGTGATGTAAAAGCCTACATGTCCATAAACATTTTTTTTATCCAACCGATCATTCTGAAAAGTCGAGCAGTATTGAATGAAGGCTAATGGACTTGGGAGAAAGTGTGTGAACATAAATCCTGAAACAAACAGCATTCAGATGACAGTTTGTCTGCATTTGTTTGCAGCTTCCTGTTTGCAAACATGACAACTCTGTGTATTAAATGCCATATTACAGTGCCGTGACTGAGACTTTTCACTTATTCAGTTTGGGAAACTGCTAGAATACTATTAAAAGTGGATTTAGTGGAGTATCACATTTATCCTCCAATAGTTTAACACAACAATGTGACAACCCATATGGAAAATCATTTTTGATTTAATCATATTAACAGTAGAAATGGCTGATTTCCAGATGACGGTACGTCAAACTTGATATATTGTCGCACCTGTAACATAAGGCCTATATTTATTGGGAGAAACTCAATCAATGTTACAGTGTGGTTGTTAAAATACATACTTTGGAAAAGTATCGCGTCAAAGAATTTGTATAATTTGCAAATAGTTCCACAGCAGAAACTGGGCAAGGCGTGTATGCTCTAAAGTGCATTTCAGAAACAAGATCTGCGTTCCCATGTTCAAAATAGAAATAGCCACATCCCAAAAAACTGTCCACAAAGCCACCACAAGTGAACAACTGCAAACCACTCTGCATGCAGTATGATGGCGGTTTCTGATACTGAGAAACATCATAGAGAACACTTAAGCTGAGCATTCATTCACTCTACAGACGCTCTCTCTCCTGCCTTTATTCTATACTATGCACAAACTAACATATGAGTGAAAGCGAACAAGTGAAATCTAACAGGTTGGCAAAAGTTAACAAGTGAAAGCTAACAAATGAGCAAACGCTAGCAAATGAAAATGGATATGCGAGTGAAAGGTAACAAGTGGGCAAAAGCGAACAAGTAAAAGCTATCACGAGAGGGAACGCTAACAAGTGAGCGAAAGTTAACACGAGTAAAAGCTAACAAGTGCCAAACAAGAGAAAGCTAACAAGTGAATATTAACAGGTGGGTGAAACCTAATAAAATGAAGCTAATATGTGAGTGAAATGTAACAAGTGAGAACTATCAAGTAAGCAAACGTTTACAAGTAGGTGAAAACTAACCAGTGTGCCAACTTTAACAACCGAAAGCTAACCATTGTACACGGTCTGCTGCAGAGATCTCCAACTGCTTGGACCACATCTTGTTTGTGGATATATTTTAGCGAACCAAAATGAAAAACATTGAAGCAGAGCTTTCAGTGTGACTGTAATTCAATGGCTCCAGATTTCTAATGAACCTGTAGCAGATTCTCTGTTGTGGCAGATCAATCGCAAACATCCATGTTAATTATTTAGCTAAACGCAGTTCACCAGACCAGAGCTAGCTACAGTCACAGAGGTTTCATAGAGCTCTTATTTTATTTACACTCTCTGTTATAGTGATGACATGTCTTGTACAAAAAAACAACGTCAACAAGAAATAACGTCGGTATCAAGCAAATTCATTAGCACATTAAGCCACACCCATCTACCCAAACAGCTTTCAGATCAGTGCAGCCACACTTTTCTACACTTCTGTTTTATTTTTTGCCAAATGTTTAATATAATACTCGAGTCTGGTATCTTACAAGCAGTTTCATTTATAATGGATAGCACATTTCTTTAAAACTGTAAACTGTAAACGGGACAGTAAATATGAAGTTGAAAAGTTTACACCACTTGCACACTTGTGTAATGGCTCTTGTATTTCTCCAGTCTCTCCAGCTAAATCAACAAGCCGTAATCCTGCAACAACAGGCTGCAAGGCAACGCTGCTGCTACACAGGCTTCAAATAATGTGTGATTAATGCATACCAAGACAAAGTTTGCATATTAGGTGTGTTCCAGCGATCTGAGCTCAATGGAGCTTATCATTATCCAAACAGACTTCACATTAGCTTCAATAAATTACACACTCATTTTCCTGGATCTTTACTAACCATGCTTTATAATGCCACAGATGAAAGAAAATCTCACTCCTGAAAGCTCTGTGTGTCTCGGACGCTGCAGTACGAACACGACCGTAAGCACTTCTCTCTGATCTCAGAGTTAAGTGCAACTCTGCATAAAAAAAAAAAAAAAAAAAAGACTACTGCAATAATTTCAATTTCAAACGAAGCCACGCTTTAAGGTCTGCATCTATTTTCTGTACTTCTTTTGGAACGGTCATTGTGTGCATTTAATAATGCAGCTATTTAGAGAAGATGCTGACTGTTTTCAGATAACATTCTCCTTCCTGTCTAAAGCAATGCTAAATTTTATATTTTCATTATTAACATATATTATGTTACACAGAGGTGGTGCGGTGGTTAGCACTGTCGCCTCACAGCAAGAAGGTCCTGGGTTCGATCCCCGGGTCACCCAGAGTGCCTTTCTGTGTG